>WOUH02000031.1:9320947-9338557 GCA_009936405.2 Stevia rebaudiana
AGGAAAGTGTTGAGTAATCTGCGAAGGAAATGTGTTGAGTAATTAATCTGTGAGTTCGATATGTATATATATAACATTAACCGATACATACATATAGATATATACATTGAATGTCAAATGCATGCATGTTTCAAAAGTTGCTATCAATTGTTGCAGAGAAAAGACATTGCATGGGTGCATGCATTGGGTGCATGCATTTACCCACTACAAAACAACAAAACACATTGCGTGGGTGTGGACCGGCCAAATTATTCGTCTTCGATCTTCACGAGAGAACAGTAAAAGAAATTATTTTCGCGAATTTTGCGGAGGAGCAGTAAAAGAATTATCGTGGAGGAGCAGTTAAACATGTGGAGAAAGGGAGGTTCGACATGCTCCATGTCGAACTCCACCTAGAAAGCAAGCATATCGAACTCAACCTAGTAAAGCAAGATGTCGAACTCAAGCTAGACATCTAGCATGTCGAACTCAACCTCCACAGCCCACCTATCGAACTCAAGCTTGCTATTGTGGGTGTCGAACTTCAATGCTCCGGTGATCGGAATCGTCCTAAAGTTCATTAAGAAGATAATTAGTGGAGTTAGATATGTGGGCTATCGAACTCCATGAAGGTTGATATGGATCCTATCGAACTCAAGAAGGTTGACATCTAGCATATCGAACTCAAGGAGTTCGACATAGGGCCTCTCTAACTCCTCCAAGTTCGACATCCTCTCTCTCGATCTACCCACATTCCAAATTCTTTTAGAAATCAACCCATAAACCATTTTCAATTCTCAAATCACACCATTTTACCAAAAAAATTCTGGAAAACTCCACCCAATACTAATAGATTCTCAAATGTTTGATTAAAGTTACTCATAGTTTTTTGTCCTAGTTAATACTAACCTATGTAATTTTTTCAAAACTGTTTAAACTTTTTAGAAATAATTGAGACAAATAAAACATTATCAGGAGACGATCGTGAACAAAAACAAATTCATGAAATAAGAATAGAGTTTCATATATTTTTTTAAGTCAAATTGTTAATTTTTAGTCAAGTTAAGAAAAAAAAAGTCATTATATAGTAGCAAATATTCATATATCTTTCATTTGCCACGATCAAAAAATAAATATTGATATAAAATTATAGAGTATTGGATCACTTTGTGAAAGTTAAGTGACTTCAAATAGACTTTGAGGGAACTTGTTTTTCTATTTTCTGTAACTTGAGCAAGAAATTATAACAATTAAGAACCCTACTTCAACAAATGATCCTTAAAGTCAGTGTAAATGAACATGGATGATGGAATGGGTGCACGTGTATAAGGTGGGGAAGTGATCATTACCACACTTATTAAAGGTAGTTATGATGGCAACTAATAATCACATTCATGATCATGTGCGGTCGGGTGGGTTGATTACTTCATCTTTCGGCAGGTTTTGAATATGAAACAATATTTGGGGTGGGGTTCGTGTGGTAAAAGGGAATTGTAAAACTAAAGTGATTGTGAGTTTAATAGTCGCCTTTCCAACAGTTGGTGCCTATTATTCAACCCCTGCTTATTGTCACGGAGTCATCTCACTGGTTTCGTCCTGCCATGGACTCGTCAGGAGAGCGGCCCCAGCCCTCGACCAGTGTTACGCCGGCGGCACCGAGACCATAGGAGAAGCCAGCAAACCTAAGCGTTCAAGCCCAAACTAAGCAAATACGATCATCGAACATTTGGCCCGTGACATTATGATATGTTTGTGGGTATATTATATCAATTTGAAAAATGGGAGTCCTAAAAGGTTTTATCACGTATATGGGTTTCTTCCTGAAGGGCGGGTGGCTACACTAGGTACGACGCTTGCCAACATAGGGTTAGGTTTTCTTACCAGGTGATCCGTAGTAGGAGCGATGGGACCCAATAGGGCTATAAAGAGGCATGTCATTAAGCCAAACTTTAACTAAACAAAAGAAGTGAGTTTTATGCCTTACCCCTAGCAAATTGCTATTGAATGAAAATACATGTCTAGAATTTCTTATCCACATTGCATTTTCGTAGTAAGGAGATTCAAGTCTTGAATCAACAGGGATAAATATCTTACATGATCATTTATAATAACGTATATAGAATATAGGAGTCTTTGTTCAAGAACTACTACTCGTTGCTTCCAAAAAGCAAGCTCGTGATTTAGACAATAGTTTTGTTAGTAGTATCGGTGGTTAGACAATAGCTCGTGACCACTTTTAAGTGTCTTTGACTTCTGGTTAAAGTCAACATATGGTCAGTGACTATTTTAATCTGTCACTAAAAAATGATTTTTTTTTCTTTTCAAGAGAAATGTAAATGATTTTTTTTTCTTTTCAAGAGAAATGTAAGCGCATGAGACATTGAAGTCTGGTTTCAGACTAGTATGTATATATATAAACAAAGCCACTAAAGAGTGTCATCCCAAATGCGAAATTACTTTTATAACCCATCACCTAAACTACAATGTTAAAAATTTACAGTTCTACAAACATATTCATTCATCATTCAGGTATATCCGCTTCAGCTTCAGTCAAGACTTCATCATATTCAGATAACAAGTAATCACAAAGCTCCAAAAGCTGGTCAGCCAATGGCGGGATTCCCGGATTCCTTCCATCGTTGTATTTATGCGCGTTAAATGTTATTTGCCACATGTCGTGTCTAAACCCGTCTCGGTCTTTATATTCCAAGTTTCTCACTTTTTCCCGAATCGTTGACAGATCCATCGGGCGTTTGATGATTCTCAGATAATCTGGAGCTTCTTTTCTGGTCACCGGTGTCAAGAAAAGAAACGATACTTTGTTCGCCTTTAGCATATCGATAATTTTCTCCAAGATGTTAGCTAAACCGACCTGTATAGTATAGAATTAAAAATTAATTCATAACAATCAGTTTTGCTTCTTGACTATTAAATAATATATAAAATATAATAAAAATAATTACCTCTCCTCCTCTGCGGCGTTTTGCAGTCGAGTTATAGTCAGCACCAAACCTGCTACCCATATCCATAACGGGTTTCCTCTTTGCGGCCCGATGTCGTTCCGGGGCCCGCCTCTCATCTCTTCTCAAATAGCTGTCATCATAGAATTCGTTACGAGTCTCGAATACAATACTTTTATTTTTCTTCTTTTTCTCCCGGAAATGCCTTTCTTCTTCAATCTCCCGTTTTATATCCTCTTCAAACCGTTTTATACGTTCTCGTTCTTCAAAGTTTATTGCTTGCTGTTCTTCATACATTACGCGGGCCTGCTCTCTCTCCATTCTCATTGTTTGTTGTTCTTCTTCCCAGATCTGATGATTGGTTTTGGGTCTATTGGGCTTATGATTATTATGAAAGCCCGATAATTCAGTTATTCGTTTTGTCTTTCTGGGCTCGATCACCGGGCTGACTTCTTGACTAATTTGGTCAAGGTCAATGACTTCCTTTGGTCTTTTAATCACTATCATCTTTCTGGGCGGGTTTCCGGGTGGGGCGCGGGTTGTTTCCGCGGGCGGGCGGATCACGAGAGATGACGGTTTACGCGATTCAACTTGAACGTCTTCAGTCTTCATTTTGTTGGAGAAGATAATCTTATTAACTTTAAACGCAGATTTATTATTATTATTAACGGTTTCTGTATCTGATGTTGCGGGTATATCAGAGAGTTGAGAGGTGCTGGGAGTAGCCTTCTCGGGGACCGTTTCCGAAGTCCGGTCATTGTTGGCGGGCCCGCATTTGACTTTTAGAACCTTGGCTTTTAAGGATGTTTTTTCTTCGTCTGGTGGTGCTTCTATAACCGCGAGTTTCGTACCGCCTTTTTGGATGAGTTTTTTTACGGTGTTTTTTTGAGGTGGTTTTGTGACGGGATCCGTATTGAGAGATCTGGTAGACACTTTTTCAGGGTCTTTTATGTCAATTTGGATGTTGGAGTTTTCTCTGTATCTTGGACAATGCTTATTTGTCTTCATGTGACCATACTGACATATTAAATAAGTATAAACATTACAAACTAATTAGAACTTAACCTTGTTTATAGTCGAAGTGGTTGATAATAATATAATAAAATAAGATTTATATAAACATACCTGACCACAAGCTCCACATGTAAAACTTTCTCTTGCATTTTTCTTTGTATTAACCTGAAATCACACAGAACATAAGATGAATTAAAAATGAAAAGAAATGCAGAGCTTTGTTTATATGAAAATAGAGATTATATAATTACTAACCTTCATAAGACTCGATCCATCATTCAAAATTCTAAGTTTTTTATTCAGCAAACCACCAACATGATCAAGATCATCCTTCTTTTTGGTTTTCATCTTTCCAGAAAAGTTCTTTCTATAAGAATATAACTCATCCTGAAACCACATCGTTATAATTTAAATCGCATGATAAAACTACATGAGAAAATCATATTATATGTATAACTGTAAATCAAGTAAAGATACATACATCTTTATATGATTTAACAGCATTCTCGTTTATAGAAAATGATCCAGATATAGGCTTTACTTGTGTGTTCATTGCTTTCATTTTCTCCTTGTTTTTGGTATTACTATTTAACTGCTGTATACGAAACAGTCCCATATCTCCTGGTTTGACTTTTTTATTCTTCCTTTCAGACTCATCATCCCCTGAATAATTCCAAAAAAAAAAAGAACTATTTCTCAGCAATTGAAATTTCAGGTCAAACTTTCCACTTTCCAAATCAAAATTTACATCAAATAATAACATTTAACATTATTATATTTGTAAATGATACAATCAATATGCATTATAACTCTGACCTCGAACAAGTCAAATTAATAATAAAAATTAAAATACCTAAACAGTTAACGGGTCAAATGGGTTGAAAGCCACTTAAAGTCTACTTTAACAATTACCTCTTAAATCGTCTTCATGCAAAGATTAAGATTATTATTGTAAATATTCTGTTGTGTAATCATAATTCATAAAATATGACATTAACTATTTATAAATCTTTTTAACAAAATATTCATACCATCCATAAGCATTCTGCACAACTCTGCAGCTTCAGCAGCTTCATCTTCATTTTCAACTTCTGCCTGACTTTGTGAAGGCAAACGCCTCATTTTAAGACCTTTAACACCAACTAAATTATTTTCATGATTTGACTCAAAATTTCCGTCTTCATCATCATCAAATTCTTCTGCATCCAACAGATTCTCAAGATCCCCTGCAAATGAATCCAAATCACTGTTCGCCTCATTATCACTTTCAACATCATCACCATCAACAGCAGAAAGATTCTGAACTTGTCGATCCCAAATTTCTTGACATTTTTCTCGCGCTTGTTGTTGAAGTTGTATAAACGACATTCTTTGACCACGTGCATACTTGCTGATGGTTGTTGGGTCAACTTTGACTCCAGATGCAGCTTGTTCACTAGATAGCTTTCGGATCAATGCAATCCTATGCCATCTTGTAAGTTTTGCAATTTGTTGCTCCGGAACATTGAATTTAACGAGAACCTGTTAAATGGTGTATTAGACTTAAATCAAAAAAATTATAAAAATTAAAAAAAAAATATTATATAGCATTATTAGTAACTAACTTCATTAGTTTTTCTTTTAATGTTATTTTACATGATTATTTAGTTACAACTGTAATCTGATTTATTAATTTTTCAAACACCATCTCCTACAGCTTGTTTTGTAAAAACTATTGACTGATTTGAAAATTTAATTAAAAAAAAAAACAAAACAGGAATAAGTTAGAACTATTATCTGATTTGATAATTAAAAAAAGAAAAAAAAACAGGAATAAGTGGAAAACCTCGCATGCTGCTTTCATGCTTAATCTTCTAAGATCCGCATCTGTTCCTGTTAACGAAATACCGCCTCGATTTGCGGGTACTTTTTTCTTTGCAACTGCATTTGAGACTGGTGCTTTGGGAGTTGCGCGAACATAACTAAATCCCAAACCTCTACCAGATGGATCACCAACACCTGTAATTTCCAACCGCTCGATATTTCCTTTGTCCTGTAAAAACTTTTATTAATATAAATTTAGATTAATAATAACAAAAACTGAAATTCACCTGATTTGTACACGCAACAAAGTTGCTGCTTAAATTCCAGGGAGTTATTTGTAATTCTCTCTCGATGTGAGATGCAGCAGCCAAAGCAATCGCCTCATCGGGCAGCTGATTCATCGCAGAAGAAAGACCAGCTGGATTAGTCATGCTGATGCCCAAACGTTTCAGCCGATACATGCCAGCTAGCATGCTTTCATACGCGCACACCTAATAATTCAAGGGCATTTTCGTCATTTGGCATGTTTCACCAGCATAAGCATACACAAAACAGGATATATCAATAAATCATTATATTATATCCTAACCTAAGCTTTAACCTTCAAATGTTGTGTTTCAGGGTCAAACAACAAAAGTTAAATAATTTTTTTTTTTAAAAGCAAACATACGCTTTCTGGTGTACAGAGTCTTCTAAGCTCCTCTTCTGCTGGAATACGGAAATTCCGCTTCATAACCCATGAATCCCTCTGGTGGTTATAAATATCGATGGTTTGGCATAAACAAATTAGTGGTTGTAAGAAGTGATAACTATTGATTAGTTAATTAGGTAATTAAGCATCACGACTCACCTGAAAATCACAAAACATTTTTAACCTTTTCCTCAAAGAAACTTCAGCCACATTTGGAAACTGTGCTGACAGCTCACTGGCACGGATCGCGGGCACCAAATTACGTTTTTGACAAGCGCGAAACTCGCGATACATATACACCAAAAGTCTATTCATGTTATACATCTGAACCGCTTTTGATACTGGCGACATTACCTCCATGTGAGGCTCCTACACAAAGTTTGAACAAACAAATACAATCATAATTCCATGTGAGACAAAAATAAATAGATAAATAAATAAACAAAATAAAATAGAATGAGGCAAAAACCTGTTGACCGACAACGCAAATGTGGTCAATGCGTCTTAAGGAGAGTTTTCCCTTTGCAGAGCGAATTAGTAAGTAGTCAGTTGATGAGACTTTATGTTGATAAAGTGGAGCTCTATACATATATGTTTCAAGACATGATTGTGAGGAACCGGGTTTTATATCTCCTAAAAAAGGGGATTTATCAGCCGGTTCAAGTGCCAGAATGTTCCCCAAATAGTTGGGCCCACTACACAAATGAGTTGGGGTTTGCTCATTGGGACTTGATTTTTGGTAGTATGTGCACAAGCGAGCACCCATTCCAGTATTTCCAAGGAGTAAAGGCCTTTCCTCACAGTACCTGAAATATATAATATATATATACTTATATATATATGATTATAAATAAATAAATTCAACTACATATGAATGATAACCAAAACAATTGATATGTACGAAGCTAAGATGACAAATCCTCTTGCTAAAACTTTTGAATATTTGAAAAATCCATCTATAAAATGTATGACGAAAACCGAAGTATATAAATTAAAGCACTTACTCCATTAGATATAAATGACCATCTCTTGCTGAAAGATCTGATTTCTTTTTAAAAGCGCCAGGTGGACGCAAGGATTTGTTATCACCAGGAAGCTTTTGGGCCCGTGGTAACAAATGTATTCGTGTACGTACAAGATGCAGTAAAGAATTTGGTCTAACATCTTGCTCTGCTAGCGATTTTTCATCTTCGAGCTCTTTTCCAGAGTATATTATTTTCACAGGCTCAGATGGTTTAAAATCTGCCAAAAAAATATTACTTTATAAAATCCACCAAAAAAAGAAATAATAATTAGTAGAAAACCAACCAAGCTTCTTAGTAGCTTTTCCTTTGACAGATAAAATAGTTTCTTCAGCATCTACATGAAGTTTGCTTCCTTTTCCTCCTAAACTTTTTAATAATATTTTCATCGATCCTTGTGTCAGTAACTTTCCTTGTTCCTTAAGTGCCACAACATTGTCATGTGGATACCATAAAGCTTTTGGTCGGTGAAAATACGCAATATCTTTACTGCAAAATACAAAACTCATTGATGAAAGAATATAACTTTGTCACCATAATAATTATATTTTAAAAACAAAAAATTTGCACTTACTTGCTAAGTTTGACTTTCATTGTTTGAAGCTTCACTGCAGGTATTGAATGCAAGATTTTACCACCATGTGCTATACGTTTCTTAGAATGAGTTTTCATCTGCTGCTGTGATGATTTCCTGTTGGAATAATGTTTATCCTTTGCAATTTCAAAAAACCTGCCGCCAGCTTGTGCATCATTACCGCCATGTGGCTCCAATGACTCACCGCCTCCACAAGCCGAGTCAACAGACCGAGTTGTGATCATGGCTCCAGCATGAAGCTGAAGATGCTTGCCATCATTGTTGTCCAAAACTTCAAAAAGCATCTGTTCATCTTGAAGATCAAGAACTATTTTCGGTTTTGAAACAGGTTGTTGTGGGTCCCACACTATTCTTTCCATCCAAGATCCATCTAGTAAATCTTTGTTTAGTAAAGTAAGCTTGTTAAACCGTTTAATTGTATCACTTTCAACTGTAGGGTTTCTTTCATCTGTTTCCATACGGGACTCTAACCTCAGAAGTTGGGGATGATAAACTGTTTCTTCTGATGAACTGTACGCTTTTGGAGGTTTTCTTGAACTAAATGATTCTAAAGAAGCATGACCAGAAAGACCGCAATCTTCATCATCCGGTTTTGACCCGATCTGTTTCCTGACCCGCCCGTTTAACGAGTCAGAATCAGGTCCTGATATTTCACCATTACTCAAAGTTTCGGTTACATCTGGAGAATTATCAAAAATGATTCTGTTTTCCCAGTCTTGTTGGTCAAGAGGTAGATCTAATGTAATGTTTCCATTAAACGGTATGACATCATCACTATAGTCTTTCTTCTGATCATCATCTTCCGAAATTACCATTCTGTCCTCATTAATGACACTAGATTTTGGGAGCTCAATCTTATCCTGATTTAATATCGAAAAATCATCATGAAATACATGTTTGTGTTTTATATGAGGATAACCGTCTAAAGATCCTTTCAAGAATGTTTCTTCATCTTCCTCCACGATTTCAGAAACATCCATGGACTTATACTTTTCTGTAATTTATAACAAAAATGTTAACAAAAAAACAACTTATTTTTTTCAAAAATTTCAGAGCCTGCTGAGATATCATATACCAAAAACTTACAGAACACTTGGCACTAGGATGTTTTTATGGATTAAATATACATTTTGGGAAGATAAACAGAAAATATTAACATATGCTCACATTTTAGGAATATAACATGTGACATATTAAATTAACACCTTTTGGAACAGAAAACCTTTGTTCTCTTTTTACTGCTTTCTTCAAAGGAACATGTATAGCAAATATTTCTGAAAACCGCAAGATCACATTTCCATCCTCTACACAGAGAACAGGCAACGGTGTTGAATTTTTTGCTTCAATTGGTTCTTCTATGATATTTGTATCGTCCTGATAACAGAAACTATATTAATACCACAAAATTATGAAACAAAACAAAAAGGAAAATGATGTCAAGAGTATGAGTATATTTTTATAAAAGAAATATGCATACACACGATTAATATGTTATTAACCTTATAAAGTTCCACAACATCAGGATCCACGATCTCTATAATTGCACCACTATCATCAACTGGGGAGTGTTTTTCTTGTGAGTCGTATTCAACCTCGACTGAAACCAAATAAAAATTAAAAACAATATAAACTAAACTAAAAAGAGCTAGAAAATTCCAAATTATTAAATCAAGGTAAGGATAAAATAAAGTTATGCAAATCATTAAACCTGATACAGAAGTGGTTTCAACTTGATCATTATTTTCCATATGATCAAGTTCTTTTGGTACTTCTTCTTCCTCTTCTTCATCATAATTTTCATCATCAAACAATGAAGATGGTGTAACTAATGGTGCGGTTACTGTTGTAGAAACATAATCAAACTTTGGTAAAAGATAGTCTTCCTCGGTCAAAGCTTGGATTTCTGGTCCTTCATATTGTTCATCAATATCTTCATAATCTACTGCATCTTCAGCTTTTAGGTCATAATCTGCAATAAATTTTGCAAACTCAATCATCATTTTATAAGTTCAAAGTCATGGATTCGATAAATCAGTAAAAGGTACGTATCATAATCTTCTATGTAAAAAATATATCACCTTGTTCAGCAGCATCACCAGATTTCTGTGATTTTCTTACTGACAGCTGAACATTTAAAAAATTAAAATTAAAAGATTAATAACAAGATATTAAAATAGTATCAAAATATAGCAAGCAGATAGTAGTTGTGTACATCAATATCTGTTAGAGATGAACCAAGTTTATCAGCTAGTGCAGCAAGATGCTCCTTTGCATCCTGAAAAACAAAACCATTTATTTAGTACCCTGATTAATTTTTTGCAATCATTAACCAATATGTATGTTGCTTATATCTATGACACCACTTCATCTAATTTTCATGTCATTTAAAACAAATTCATTGTTGGGAACTCCTAATAACATTGATTTAAATGGTTGCTGTAAAGAGCTGAAACATCACCACTGAAGAAACACATATAGATGAACAAATATATATAAACAAATATAATAAAATACATACCTCATCAAGGTAATCAATATCAAGATCACCAGCACCATCAATATTTCCAAACATGAATTCTAAAAGACGACTTCCATCTCGACCTTCTTCATATTCATCATCATCATCTGCCAATCAAAATAGTGCAACGCAAGTTACGTATCTTAAACACTTTGATCTTAGTCCTAATCATATATTTAATCACTAATCTACGTATCTTATGTATGCGCAACCAATGTTGTTGGCAACCACAACATAAAATGATTCATTTTTTTACACTTTCCATGAATAACTTAATTATCATGCTACTATGATAGCACGCCAAACTTTATCGTTAGTTACATATATAACAGATTAACATCCATTGTCTTCTCTTCACACCATTTTCTGTTTTTTTTTTCTAGTGATTAACCCATGCTTGCGCATACATAAGAGATTGTTAGGAATCCAAATCAGTGTTACTAAAAAGTAAAAACCACTTATATTGTGAAATGTATTTGCTCTAACTGTGTGTTTTGAGATGGGGTTAGTTTATAAACATATGGAACAAATAATACTTAAGAATCTAGTCATAAAAGTATCAAAAGTCCAAAATCTCAATATTAGGACGTTTATATTGACATCTATTAGAATTGTGTGAAACTAATAATTACAAGTTATACCAAGTCTACTTGTCAATATTCCTAAACATTGCATGCCTAATGGAGAACTAACACACGACCACGTGTTTTCTTTTCTATACTTGTTTGAAAATTTATGTTTTTATCATTGAAGCTAAAGAGTTCAATTTCAATACTATATACCTTCATCACGGTCATCATTGCCCCTGCCATCTTCAGAAGTATTATCAGCATTATAATCCATTGCTTATAACGAAATCTGCAAATCTAAAAGTGTTTATTTCGCATCAATAACAAACTCAATAATATCTATTTCCTTGAATAAGACACAAAAAATATTTACAAGAAGTCTAAACTCCCAAAAAAACAAGTGAAAAAGGCTAATCTCGTGAAACATTAACCAACAGTTATGTTTTCAGCATCTTTATCAACTCAGTAAGATCAATAGTGTTCTAATACCAAAATTCCATTATCTTCTATAAGAAATACTTTTGGTTATACATATATCGCAGTGACCTATAGGAATCTAGTTGATTAAATTGCGGATATCACGCCTGTATTAAAAAGTTATCAAGGTTTCATCCTTTTATACTAAAGTTCGAAATTGACATCCCTATATCTTGATTGAGTTTGGTTAAGGTTTATTTTGGTTGCGTTTGTATTAGACTATGAATGAATTTGTTTATTTGATTTGTTTTATTTATTAGATTGGTATTCTAGTGTAATTAGGAAGTAAAGTTAGAGTCAAATAAGAAACCTTGTTTTCCAAGGTTTGGTCTAGTATAGAAAAAGGTTAATGTACTGGTATTGTTCTTGTTGATGATAGAAATATCAGTGAAATTTCCGGGTCAGAAATGATTGTGTGCTTATGTGTCTTGCTCAAAACAATTTTTTGAGTTTCCAGAAAATCATAAAAAATATGATCTTCTTCATTAACAGAATACCCAACCACCTAAAAGTTGCATAAAACTCGCTAGAGATGATTGTGCGAATTGAGTTCAATGATCAATGTGAGACAATTCTTATACTAACAGAGTAGCACTGATATTCACAGATCATAACAAAATAGGCTAAACCCCTAAATTAACAGCAAAATACCAAGAAATAGCGAGAAGTCGAGAACGAAGCAAACCAAAACCCTAATTGGCATAAAAATAAAGAAACTGTCCAACAGCAATCACAAAAGGTTGTACAAAAGTTACAAGAACAGGTAAAAACAACTAGTTTCGTCCTGAACTAATCACAACAACACATGATTGACAGTAGTAGATTGATAATTACCTGAGGGCACCTGACTGGACGTTGAATAGATCAATATATGTATGCAGATCGATCACTGATTGCGCGAATTTGATGATGAATTCAGAACCCTAATCTTCTTAAACTCATTATGTAATTCAAGTCCGCCAGTAGGACAATCGGCATCAAGAACATTGAGAAGCAGGAGAGTTATGTATATTGTGAAACGCCGATGGTACAGGAGAAATTATAATATTCCGTCAAGGGCAGTCTGGTCCAAACGATTAAACACCACCGACTTACATGCAATTTTTAATTAAAAAGAAATTGAAACCCTAAGAAAGGATTAATTCCGAGTTAAACAACAGACGGGATTCGCCGACGGCGACACGGTAGAGGCACGGCGGCCGAAGAACGGCGGAGATGCGGTGGCGTAGAGAGGGACGATCGACGAAGGTGGATACCGGCGATATGGAGGCAACTTAGGGAGTTAGGGGTGTATATTTGATGGATTTATAGTTTGCATTGTGCATAGAAACCGACACGTTTACGGTTTACATAGTGTTTCTCTTGTTAAAATTACACACAAAATTATGAAATTGTTTGTTTAAAAATGTTTGTTTGGATTCTAACATTCAATAAACAAAGTTAAGAATATAGCTAAAATAAATTTAAAGTTTTGACTTTTGGGATTATTACTTGATGCTAATTACCTGTAAATATACCGACAACAATCTCATTTTAAGTAAATATTTATATAACAGGTATGAGTATCTTCTATTGAAGAAGATAGTAAGTAGAGCGGGTAAAATCGATCCATGAAGATACGATCGAAGACCCGGAAAAAACCCATATGCGGAAAAAGGTGAATGCTAACAAATGAATGACACGTGACGAAGATCTAGAGGTCCAAAAAATCTCCACTCATCCGGACCATTGATATCAAACCTGCTTTCCTCTCAAGTAGGGTCCACGACCAACTGCCTATAAATAAACGGTTGGAGGGAAAAGAAATGGTGTGTGCAATTTTCAGCAAGAAGAGAATTCGATCATTAGCGCTAATTCTAGATCTGATTCTTAGAATTAAACTTTGTACTTTGAGAATTGGATTTCATTCTATTGTAACTCGTTTGTGGAAATAGAAACGACTAGTACCCTGTTTCTTCATTAATGTATAAGTCGTCAAACCCGACGCTTGCAGGTATATCAAAACAACACGATATTCTTCTTATGGTTAAACACGACTAACTTGCTAGAAACTCCTATCCCTTATCTCATAAAAATAATTAAAACTTTAAGATTAAGAGAAAAATAAAAATGCTTGAAAGAAGGATTTATGTCATCTTCTTAAATTTTAATGGTTTTCTATTATATAGTTAGGAGCAAAACTTTTAATTTTTTATATTGTGGTTGCTTGGTCACTTGTAAAGCAAAACGCATCTATTATTTTTATAAGAAGGAAAATAGCTTTTACATTAAACAACGTCTAGCAAGCTTCTAGCCACAAAGAATTACAAAGTCACAAGAGGATTTATAATCAATCAACCCAAATAATTTTGAACTTACAATTTCAAACCCCAAACCATATAAAAAAAAACACGTAACAAGTCGAATCCCGCTTATTTCATCCTCTTCAGCATAAAGATGTTATCATTCCTGAAACAGTATAACATGATTAACATCCACCAATTTGACAACAATAGTTTAAGCCATAACATTTTTATCACACTTTATCATAGTCGAGTACTCGAGTATAACCACAAGATAATATCACAATGCACTTTATAAATCGAAATATCCACATTTAACCATTTTGAGATCAACCCTTGTAACCCGCTAGCAATGACGCATTCTCATCAAATTGTTAGAAGTCTTAGTTTTGGGTGTAAGTTCCATTCAAAACAGAGTTGTACGTAGTAATAGGTCATCCAATCACAAACGTAAGTTTCAAATTTTTTACATTTTATTTTAGTTTTATCTTACAACTTATAAAACTTGATAGCTTTACAAAACCTGATTTTGTGGTTGCAACATATTTACTCATATTAATGTTTTAAGTTATTTTTTTAAACCAGATTAACATTTTTTTTTAAATTACCATATATTGTAACACAAGTCGGTTAAATTTCACACGGTATTATATTTATCCAGGTTACAATTTATTAAAAGCTAGCTAGTTTATCAAAAGTTAGCTCACGACACATGAGGAAGCGCAATTACATACCAATAGACAATAGTTTACATACAAGATACATATAAAAAAGAGAAGTTTGTATTGGCTCACACGAGTAACACACATAAAATCTTGTTTACGTACCTCATCTTAAATAAACTACCATACATTTACTTTGAGGAATACTTCATTAAGACTTTGTTGAATGTATAGTTCGTTTACAACTCCCACACCCATTGTTGTGTTGATCTTTTCAATTTCTGCCTTTTACTTACTAAAAAATGTGTATAATTTTGTTTAATACAGTTTCATTTTGTTAAACAATAATTGCAAGTATATTTATATAATCAAAATGAAAAAAAGAAAAAAGGTAAATTAATAAATACAAGGTTCATTTAAACATACATGTTCATATATGTTCAATACGATATTGTCCGTGTATATTTGTAAACATATTATGATCAAGATTTTTTATCCTTTTAAAGAGTTGTAAATCACTATTCCAAATGTAGCTGAGGTTGATGATATGTACATCCACCATTTATAAAAAGAATACCCGTAAATCAGCGTGTAAATCATTGTTCTTATAGGGTAGAACCTAAACCTGCAAAAATAACATAATAAATCATTTCAAACACCCAAAATTCGTTTAACACTACACTTTTGTCATTTTGTCAATGAAGTGTAAAATCACATAAACATTTATATATTTTCTATCTTCTTTTTTTAATACTCTTATGCAACTCCTAACATCACTCTATTTCTACCTTTTATTATAACCACCAAGCTTTGCATACAAGTTATTATATTTATATAGTTCTCCATGTTCTATAAGTGAAAAAAAAACTAAATTGTTTCTGGCTTAATTTTCCTAATTTCACAAGTTTAATGAGCATTCAAATAACATATATTGCCTATATCAACGTGTTCTTCAAATTAATAAAAATAATGCAAACAGAATCTAAACTCTGAATTGAATTTATGTTTTGAAACAAATGCATCAAAAATCGAATTGAAGTTCAGAATCACCTGGACGGAGATGGAGGAGAGTGAGGAAGCATTTGAGGAACAGATAACGGAGATGTCCATTCAGAAACAGGACGATCAAAGAATTCCCAATCGGGAAGAACAACACCGGCGATCGCAAACATTCCGAACAGATAAGTAGCCATCACCTTCTTCAATGAGTATGTGTATAGTCCGATAAACACCATAATTGCTGCTAAACATACGAGAGATCTTCTCAGAGCTGCATCATCCGCCATTAATGGATGAAAAAATCGTTATTGAAGTTTTTTTAGGGTTTACTCAACTATTTTTGGATTGAAATGACGATGGAGTTGATTGGGAGAGAGCGAAGAGGTGGTTGGAAGGTGCCATAAATGCATTTCTTGCACTTCATCTGTTTAACGGGGACAGTTTATTTAAATTAAGGTTTTCTAATAATTTAATAAATGTTTTACAAGTAACGGTGTGATTGAAGAAGGGTATAGAATTAATGAGAAAGGTTCATTTGGGGATGTATAAAAAGAGAGTAAACTTTGGAACACTTGTGTGTTGTTGATTTTTTTTAGCTAGATTATTTTTTTTTTACTGTATTGTTTTTTTTTACTGTATTATTTTTTTTACTGTATTAATTTTTTTTATACTGGATTTTTTTTTTTATGCTTGATTTTTTTTTAGAGCGAACATGACTTTAAACAAGTAGTTTTATAGACAAATTGTTTTCTACATAATTATTAATCATCATGTGGTACGCATATGAAGTGTTTATAACGAAATTAGAGATATTTTGCCATTATGATTTTTAGGTATCAAGTTTCAAGTGGCGACTCGCGAACCTATATTATGTCTTATTTTCGTAGGTTTTCTGAAATTAATGAATATGATATGTTTGTAATTTTGAATTGTAAGTAAATAACACAGAATAACTTAACATACTATTTAATTTATAGACTGTCCAATATAAACAATATAAGCAGAGAAAACCACAAAATAGTTGTTTTTCATTTTGATATACCTTGTCATTATGTTAACACAAGTTATGGCATATAGTTGTGATTTACGTACCATTTGGGTAGAGTAGCATCTTTCACCTGCGTATCATAAATTTATAATTAAGCTTTAAGAACACACGAGCACAAAAATTTGAATGTGCATGGGGTTTAAAGTCATAAGTTAAGGTTGATAAGTTGATAACGATAACTTATTAACTTCGTAATGTAATTCAATTCATTGTATGTTAAAGTCATAACTATGAATGTATAGAGGTTTAAAGTCATACCTATTTTTTCAATTTACACATATTATTTTTCTTTTCAATTATATGTTAAAAATAGTTTATAGATTAAAAACTACACAATATCATGACACAATCTTATACACTAGTGTTATATCGCCATCCGGCCATGCGTAATGTATGTGAGCGTGAGCACCTATATTACATCTTGGTCACCTTTTGTGACCACGACTCGCCTAATTAGGGTGAGTATGAGTGAGTTCACGTGACCATGGTCATGCCTTATCCCGTCACCAACTTTTTTTTTGTTTACTTTTATCCCTTTAAGTATACTACATGTGACACCCCGCTCCCCGGCCCCCGGCCTCCGACCGGTCCGTGAGCGGGTCGCCACGTCAACTGCTAAGTATTGCAGGATCGAGTCAACCGGTTTAATATCCAACACATATTACATCAAAACATGTCATTATTTCATTACATACTGATAATCAGAGTTTACGTTGCGGAAGCAAGATACAATACAAAACATGAAATAAACAATATAAACAGTCCCCCTGGAGTCATTCCCGAATCCTGTTTTGGACACATGAGATTACATATAGTTTTGAAAACGGTCAGCTTACGCTGGTGAGTTCACAGGTTTTGATATCATTAAAATTGTTACAGTGTTTTAATCAATAAGACCACAATACCATTGTAATTGCTACTGTAAGGTGTAACATTACAACATTTGTTATTAACATAAAAGTCCTGGCACCGAAGCGTGATCGTGTTTGCC
>WOUH02000031.1:9359696-9371136 GCA_009936405.2 Stevia rebaudiana
ATGTGGTGTTTTGTGATTGGTAGGAGGGTGATGTGTAATATTTTGATTGGTTAGAAAAAAAAGAAAAAAAAAATAAAGAAAACAAAATCTTCGAAAACGCCGGCATAGGGGTGACGCCGTGGGCCAAAACCCCCCTATAACGCCTAGGCGGGGCGGTGTTTGGGCGTTTTGGGGGCGTCGTGGGCGGGGGAAACGCCCACCACGGGGGTATACCGGATAGCCTTACAGTTCGGGTGCGTAATCAAGCCCATAGACGCAAAATTTCCGTTTCTTCAGACGGGATTAGTTGTAACATGAGAAGCATTAGAAATTAGTCTTTTTGAATCAAAATCGGCCCCCAGGACAAATCAGTCATTATTACTGTATGGGGATGTAAACGACCCCAAAGACGCAAGATTTTCGTTTTTTGAAACAACTTTTGATGAAATATCAGCAGCATCATTAATTTGTCTTTTAGTACCAAAATCAGCCCTAGGGGCAAATCCATCATTGTTAATGTTTGGATACGTGAACATCCCACACCTTATTATCAATGGCAGAATGTCGCATTTGTTAGGAGGAAGATTCCAATGGCAGACTTAAGGTATAAAGATGTTTTGTTGATTCGTTTTTTTTTGGCTGCCTTATTAACCAGGTATGAAGATTCCATTACAACTTTATAAATTAATTTCAATATAAGATAAAATGTCTGATATAACTTCAATACACTGTTTTTTTTCTTTTTCATATTAGAAAATAATTTATTAGATTAGTTGATAAATTAATATAATAATTTACTTACTGGTAGCAGGTTTTCTGATGAAATTGTACGCCCCGAGGGTGCCATTAAGTGCTTGCTTACATAGCGTTTTTCATTTGGAAGAACCAGTATATTTTTTTAAATTATTTTATAAAAAGAACGATAAATGTGGTAGTCTAAATATAAAAGAAAATTAAGTTATAGTTTTGATTAAGAATACATAAAACATTTAACCTATATGGGTTGGATTAAGGTGAAACAGCATCAGAGATTTATATTTTGCAAGTATTAAAGTTAATAAGCTATTTCCATTTTTTTTAAATTTATTTTTGTGTCTGTTACAGATGAATCAGGACACTGATTATGATTGCTTAAGAAGTTTTAGTTCACTTTTCTCAGAGGATATTCCAATACGAGCGGTAATAGTTTGTTATATATATATTTGAACTATTAATAGTTCCAATCTTCAGGGAACAACAATTAAATGATGGACATTTTGTTACTGAAACTGAGTTTGATTTTGTGACATTTTTTTTTCTGTTATGTTGAAGCCAAGATCCTAAATAATTGATTTTGAGATGAGTTTGATTTTGATTTCATTTTATGATTGTTATTTCGTTTTATAATTGAGATTTTGTTTTGTGTATGGTTTGATTTAATATTTCTCCAATTTTTATTTATAGGGAGGGTTACTTCACAATTATTAATGGTTTTTGAATGAATTCTCGATTATGATGATGAATGAATTCTCGCTTCTTATTATAAATCAAACAAGCCTGCATGCATCTGGTTAGTTAAATCTTAAGATTCATTTCTCTTCTGTTGTTCCACTAATCAAAATGAAATATTAATGGCTTTATTTTGACCGATTTATTTCAACTTTTATGATGGGTCGTGTGGGTTGGGCAAACGTGCCAAAAAGGGTCAGGTTGGGTTGATCTACAAACATTTATTCATTTTAAAACTGTATAAATGCTTGAAGTGTTCAATTTATTATGTGTTTTGGATCTAATTACAATAATAATTTAAAATTGTCTTAATAAACCCAATTCCAAGGTTTTATGCATTTGTAAATATTTTAGAGCTTTTGCAAAATTTGACATTTTGTTAACTGGATCATTAACTAATGTGGTTTTTGGTAATTCAGATTGAAGAATGTGATATAGATCCAAAGAAACAGGTCACTACATAACTATTGAGTTGTACTAACATATGTTTGGATCAATTATTGATCTGACAAACCAATTACAAGATCTTTGTCTCCATGCTCAACTCTTTATGCCCATTGACTAAGATGAAAAACTATATTGTGAGTTTGAATATCTCATGCAGCCCTTCATATTGGTTTGTTGTTTAAACCAAAAACCTTAAAAGACTTTACAGTTAATACACGAAAAAATGCTTCGTTTCTTTTATATAACGTATTTGAAAGGAAGTTATAAGACTAGCTCATTTGTAATGTTTAAATTCACTTAAGTAGAAAACAAATAGTAACATCCTCATTTGCAGATGTTAATAGAACGAATTTGCATTGTAAATTGTTACCGCTGCCGCATCGCGCGGGTATCCTACTAATATATAATTATATATATTATTGTTGGCGTTATTCTCTCTCCTCTAACTTTTCATTCTACACCGTCTGATTGATTTTAACTGAATTTTTATGAAATCGCAGCCCTATAAACTCTCCAAGATCCTTCTAGAAGCGACAATTCTTGAAGGTTACAAGCTCGCTTCTTCCCCGGACAGTTTCCTCCACAACCCTAAATCCACGCTAAGGAGCGTCTTCTCCGGCCCGGTGATATATATATATGACACAAACGGGGTCTCAAGAAAACCACAATGCACAACACGCTATCGGAAAACTGGTTACATCTATCGAATTTGGAGTCGGTGAGTCGTCTTGGTTATAAGTTGAACGAGTTGTACTTTTTTGAAATTAGGACATTAAACTATCCGTCCACCGGACGAGTATAAAACTAGTTACTTAAAAAAATCAAAATCTATAAGTTGACACATGGCATCTAGTAATTAATAGGACAGATAATTAAAATTTTTTGAATATGAAGACAAATGAAAGCATTGCGTTATGCTTGGAATTAAATTGGGCTTTTAAAACTTTTATGGAAATTAAGAGGGGGGAAGAAAACCGTCCATGACTCTGTAACTCTAACCATCGAAGCTTGGTCCACTGGTTTCAGTCGTTTCTAGCAGCCCACGAATTGTTTAAAGAATTAGAGGTCGTTTGACATTTTTTGAATGGGTAAGTCTTGAACCAGTAAGATATCTGAATCATTAAGTGTTAAATCAGTAAGATGTCTGAACCATTAAGAGGCAATATAATGCTTAACCATTAAGATGAAATTGTATTACCAATTCAGATAAGAGGTCTTAATCATTCAGACATCTTCTCGCGAAACAAACAGTCTGAACCATTAAGTGTTAAACCAGTAAAAGGTCTGAACCATTAAGAGCATGTTAAAAGGTAAACAAACAACCACTTAGATGTTATAACTTATAAGTTTATATCATATATATAACTTATAAAGAGTTAGTGGACGTTTATGGATAATTATAGTATTAGCATCTACCGAAAGAATAAATAATAAATAAATGGTATACCAGACTCATTGACAGACCAACATTATCCACGTCATAAGGACAAGATGAATGAGGCAATTAGTTCACCGACTACGGTGTTGAGTGGCAAAAAGACACATACACTTAAGCATTACACCTAAATGATCGACTACACAGATAATTCTCGCAAAATTTTGCAATACGTTTGGTTATTAAAGAACTATTTGTATTGGTAAATGATAAAATACTTGACAAATAATACATCCAGGATATTATGTGATTATATGGTCTGTATATGCTTCCTATATTTTCTACAATATGCAAAAAGTGAAGATACTACAATATGTAGCCCTATAAACTAGTTTCTTGCCTATTAAATAAACACATAAATTGTCAAAATTACTTAAACATCCCACAAACAACATTAGATGAAACTGGCACAAAAATGAAAGGAGGGTCCCACGCATATAGAAAGCTGACCATTGTAAAGGGTGCGATTGGTCGGCCACCGTTAACGATGCAGTTACTACCCTTAGGTGTGAATATATTCGGATCAACTTTCTCGACGGATTGAAATCCGTCACAAGAGACAACAAGGGCTTGTTGAGGGCATTTGCATGTGTTTATAAAACTCACATTCCATTCTTGTGTACCTTGTATTTGAGCAGAGGTCCTCTCCGTCCCAATAGTTATATCTTTTAATTCACATTGACAAAATCCTAAACAATTTAAATAGTTAAACACCTTAAATTGATGTGTACGTACACCTACCTAATAAAAAAAGCATAAATTTTGTTATTATTGAGATTTTTCTATCATGAGTCAAATGTCATTTCAGGTGTTCGGGGTTATGGTTTTGTAGCCTAGGGACATTAGTAATTATCTCTTTAAAAAATAATTTGAGTTCAATTTATTGTAAAGATTTAATTAGATGAGATTTTAAGAGTAAACAAATGCTTTTTTTCAAAAGATGTCATTTCAATACAATGGTATTTTGTGGAAACAAATGGACTTTAACTTTTGTTTTTTATATCAAATTTATTCCACAAAATCATTCAATCTAACATTTTCCAATAATTTGAACGCTCAACACGTTTGTGAGAAGTTAAACATCATAGCATTAGACCATCCAGTAATTAGCGACTTTAAGTAACAAGTTTTTTGCAAACCTTCTTGAGAAAAAGAAATCATATGGTTAATTATTACATAAAACAATTGAATATTTATTTCACAATAACTTCTAACATAACGAACATAACATATTTTAACGATCGTTATCTGAATTACTATTTATTTCACTTGGTCAACTTCAAACCTAAATAAATAACAAAATAAGCAAACAAAAAAGGATAAAATTACTAATTATTTCACATGTTTTGATGATCGTATATGAATTATCAGAAGAAAAAATCGATCGAAGATCAAATTGAATTGACAGATGAGAATTGAATCAAAGATTCACCTTTAAATAGAAGATTAAAAAGAACGATCGCAATAAGAAGATGAAGTGTGGTGATGATCGTTGCCATAGGTTTGTAGCTTTCTCTTACCTGATGATCGAGTTCGTGTGTTTATCATCTATTTCTCGAGTTTATAATACCCACATGCTAGCGTGCCCCAACTATAGCATTTATATCATTGATGTAGACGTATACCAAGTTTTTTAGTTAATCACTAAAGAAAGTATAAAAAAAAAAGTAGTAAACAACAAATTACATGATTATTATAAAATCAACCTCAAAAAAGTTTTTATCGATGGTAGCACTTTGAAAATTATGACAGATTAGGGTGTGCATGAGTCGGTTAACGGATTGGTTTAACCATAACCGAAACCAAATGGTTTGATTAATGGATTGGCTTAACCAAAACCGACGAGTAAATCGGTTTCAGTTAAATTCGGTTATGGTTTGGGTCGGTTATCAGTTATTTTCGGTTTCAGTTTTGGGATGTTCACCCCTAGTTTTCGGTTTGGGTTTCACTTTACTTCGAGTTTTTCGTTTTTACTTGCAAAAACATGTTAGGTGTTGATCAATCGTACATCTTCAACTTCAACACCATTCTGGTGAATCGTGATCGATTGACAGTGTATTCATGGGCAGTCGTGCAATTAGCAACGATATGGGTGTGTGTATATATATATATATATATATATAAATTGTGTTAATATATAAATGAATTAAATGGCCTTAATGCAATTGTGTTTAAATATGGTAAATGACATCTATGCAGATGAGTTTATATTGAATTAAATAGGTTAATTAGGTTAGTTTTGTAAAAAGATTAATGAATATATACCAAACTGTGGTTGTAATTTAATACTACGTTTTAAACTCCATAGATTTTGTTTTAAAATAATTTTATCTTGAACAAATATAAAACTTCAAAATTTTGAGTAAAAAAACAAGCCATTGTAGTTGCACTACATCACCCTTGATCCTTAACACATGTAAGTAGACGAAAAGGTGACTCTGTTTATTGAATACTTTGTTGTTGTTTTTAAATTGAATTGTACCACACGTAGTAAAGTATACTTTAATAAATTGTAGATTGCATTAGGATAAGGAGATAAGAGCTACTTTAACCAAAAGTATTTGAACTCTTTATTTTGAGTATGCTAAAACCCAAAATTGCATTTACGGGTGTTTGTTCTTGGTCCTTGCATAATAGGAAAGGAAAGAAAAAGTTAGTTTGATTTGTTGTCTCGTGTCACAAAGCGAGAACACGTAACCATATAAGATTGAATATTTTTCATAAAAGTTGCAGACAAAAAAGATATAGTTATATGTTAAAGATTAAAGAACCATGGTTGATACGATATGTATTGTGGCCTTGTGGGTTAGGAAATTTATCCTGTTTATGAGTGGACGTAAAGGGTGAGTAGACCCTTTAAAAGAAAATTCTAACTGATTATGTTGACTGAAAATTATCCTTTTTTTTCCTCAGTTGATGCAACTTGGTAAGATACATGATTTTTATTTAATTAGAATAAAGGTACTTTATTTATTTATTTATTTGAACAACAAATTAACACACTCACTAAACTACTTTTAAATCTAAATTACTTTGTCTCCAATAAGACTTGAACCTCATCAATTAAATGTATCACTCATTTACTGACTCCATGATACTCTACTTATTTATGTAAGGAATTAAAGTAAAGTATAGTATTAACATCATATCCAAAACGAAATACAACATTTTAAACCAAACATTACATAAACAAAAAAATAATGGGTTTAGAACCCCACGGCACCCCCTTCACTTTTTTTGGTAGGTTTCGAGTTTGAATCTTGGCCACAACAGGACACTAGGACAAGTGGTTTTTTTTCCGGGTTTCCTCGTGGTCAAGTGTTCGAGTATGGCCTGGAGGTACGGCTGACAAAACTGGTCTTATATTGTTTAGCAGGTTAAATAATGACGTGGATAATTTAACTATCAAACATGAAAACAACTTCGTTTTAACACTTGACTTGATGGTTTAAGTGTGACCGTTATCTGTTTTATTTACCAAGAAAAAGAAATGATAATTCTAGCCTTCGAATTTTGGTAATTTTGTTAAAAGTATAAAATTACATAATATGTATTTTTTGTTAAACAAGTAATTATCGTGTCATAAACAAGTAAAGAATTACAACCACTACGTGGAGTACAATATCTAAAACACTGCACGAGATAACAACTTGGCCCAAAGACCCGATAGCAAAACTTGGCCCATGGGTCTCTCATAATTAACCAAATGATCCAATTTGTAAGTGTCGACGAGAACACAAAAATTCGTCACCCCCTTTGTGTGCCGACTTTGACTCTACATTTCAATCTGAGAATCCAGTAACCTAATCCCTCAAATCTCGTTCTCCGAATCGATCCATGGCGGAATCCGATAAGGCTAAATCTTTGTCTGAGGTGAACTGAATTCGATTTTAGTTTCTTTTTAGTAGATTTAGTTAGCTTATATACAATTGTTCTATCCTGATCTGATTTGTGGTTAGTCTCTCATGTATTATTACTGAAGTCATGATACTGTTTGAGTTGAATCTGGTTAAGATCTAAGCTCAGGATCTGTTTTTGAATGCCAATTTCTGCTTCTTTGTCGGTTTTGTGTTAATATGTTACGGAACTTACGACGATTCCAGCACATATTTTTCATTCCAGCACAGATTTTAACTTTAGATATGAGTTTTAAAAATTTGTCAATTTTAATTGCATATTTTGGTTAGTTTTAAGGTGTGTAGTATCATCAGACATCAGGTGACTGTTTTGCTACGCTGTTTATCTAAATTGGAGCTCTATATCTGAAATTTTTGTTATGGAATTAGGTTCTCATATTGTCACATGGTGTAAGTTGATCTCATGCAAATATTTGTGGATTACAGTCAATATTTCCTTCTTGATTTCATGTTTTGGTTTATTATTAATGTGCTGATATTAGGAAGCTGATTGTATTCTTGAATCTTTTATCAATGTAGTTGAGTTTGTATAGATTTTCTCAAATTGATAACCTAAAAGTCAATCATAGCTATTATAAAAAAAAAAAGGAAAATTGTATGAAGATTAATGGATCTTTATTTGGATATTGGTGAAGGTTTGGGTCTTGCTGATGTTTCTAAAGATGTGTGTTGAGATGAAGAAATATATAAATTTTGCTTTAAATTATCACATTTCAAATCTTATATATATTTTTAATTCTAAAAAGATGTTACATAGTAACACTGCTACAGAATCGTGAAACTACAGTTTCTGCATGTCATTATTGACAATCAGATTTTGATTCTCTATAGCCTAACCTGTGCTTTATTAGTTTGATATTACTCTTACTTCATGTTTTATATTTATCTGGATTTACGCAACTAAAATTTCTGTATGATTGTTTGTATTGGTTTCAGTGCCTCCTTAGTTAAACTAAAATACATTTAACTTATTTACCGGGAAAGTTGGAATTCTACCGGGAAAGTTGGAATCCTTTTAATACTTTTTTTATTGCTTATGTATTAGTATATTGTATAGTTCATTATGTTACGATAGAATAAATATATACAAAGGTGATAGGTGATGACTTTAGAGTTTAGAGTTATTATCAAATTCATCTAGGGTTGGAATTTAATTATAATAATAACTATTGTAGGATCCTTGTTTGTCAAAAGTACATGAATTTTTGTTGTTCTATTTTTCTTTGCTTGATATTAATAAAAACCCACCTCAGATTCATTGTAAATATAATCAAGAAAGCCAACTTACTTTTTATATGTTTTTTATTTTATATTCATGTAGGATTACCTGCTCAAGAATGTAGAAGAAAAGACAAATGCAAGTACAGAAACCGGGGACAAAAGTGCTGACAAGGATACCGTTGATGCCACCCCTGCGCCACCTGTCACTACAGATGCTGTTGAGCCACCTGTCACTCCTGCAGTAACTGAAAATGTGACCGAAACTGTAGATGCTGCTGAAGAAACGGTTGCAGAAACAGATAACTCTAATAATGATGTCACTGAGGTGCCACCTGTTGCCAATGAAGAAAGCAATGAAAACACTGAAGAAGAAAACACTGTTGATGAAACACCTGAGATTAAGGTAAGTTTTATTGGTATGTTGGGACAAATTAAAATAGTTACTTGGATAATAATATTAATATCGGGATGGAGGGAGTAATTAGTGTGTAAAAAATAATTATACTTTTTGTCATTGACAGTCTAATTTACTGTATTTAGTGATTTAAGGGAATGTATGCTTAATAAAAAATAAAAAAGACACTTTGAGTGACATCTAATCTGCTTGACTCGTTAGCTTTTAAGATTTCTTTCTTTTACCATTTTTAAATTGTTAGATATAAAGCATGGATGTTGTTTTGAAGTGACCCATTTGTAAGTAAATGGGTCAATATTGCTTTCTCTTTCTGTATTACATCCTTTTAAGCTGATGCTGCTTTCTTAAAATAAAATCTATAACAATTTAGATTTTAGAGAACATATATGAAAATAATTTTTAATGTGAACATATGTTCTTACTTTGATTTTGATGATACTTTCTTAAAAATAGAAATTTAACTGCTTTTCATTTTGCTTGGTTTTCAACAACATAGGGACGCATTTTTTTTCACTCCGTAAAACTAATTAACTTTTTTGTATTGTAAAAATGTGTCTTGTTTAGCACTAATGACATTAATTTTAAAAAGTTTTGTTGTTGCATTACCAACTTGGTTAATTTTATACAAGGATTTTAATTTTCTCTTATCTAAGATGGTTCTTTAAATTTTAAACAGCTAGAGACAGCACCTGGAGATTATCGATTTCCAACTACAAATCAAAGCCGCCACTGCTTTACCAGATATGTTGAGTACCACAGGTGAGCTATTTTAAACTTTTGTTTCAATTAATCATACGCGCGCACATGTGTGTATGTATATATATATATATATATTTATTATTCTTCTAAGTTTCATAGTCCTCATATTTACCTTCTAAATGTCTGAAACACAAAAAATTCTAATTTCGTTTATTCCATAGTAAATAGGATATATATATGAATTATCTGCCTTTTCTGAAATTTCATTATTGTTTGTTATTATATAATTTTTAATTACTTTGTTATAATATATTCAGGTGTGTTGCTGCAAAGGGAGAAGATGCTTCTGAATGCGATAAATTTGCAAAATATTATCGCTCACTTTGCCCAGGCGAATGGGTATGTTCACTACACCCCAAAATTTGTTTTTATTAACAAGTTGGAAGATTAGAAAAAAAAATAATACATTTACATTTATAATAACAAAAAGGACATGTGCAGATTATTACCATTTAATTTTTATTTATCAGAAGTTATTTGATATTGAATATAAGATGTCACATGAACTGATTTTTATTTTAAACAGAAAGTTGACTAGGGTAATTGGTAATAAAATGAAACTATGTAATGAAATGTTTTTTTATTTTTAATCATTTATAAAGTTATGTCTAACTCTAGTCAAATTTTTTTATTTATAAAGTGTGATAATTAATGTGTTATTATTATTAATAATTTTTTTTTCTTTTTGTGAGGATGCAGATAGACAGGTGGAACGAGCAAAGGGAGAACGGGACGTTTCCGGGCCCACTTTAAAATCCGTGATTACATTTTGGTTGCATGCAAATTTCAAATTTGTTAGTGAGAAAAGGAACTTAAATCACCAAAATTTCAATAAAACAATCTGTGTTCTATGTTTTAAATTGGGTGAGTCTACTGTTGACATTTGATGTCATCACTCCCCTATCTTATTTTTGTTTTGTAACTTCAATTGCGTCTTGACATTCAGGGGTTTTGTTAACAAATGAAAGAGGATCATATACATTAAATCCTTAAAACCTTCATCATAATAATAGTGTTTCTAATCGTCTTTTGATGCGTAAGACATCGTCAATTGTGTCATATTTTAGTTTCTAAACCTTGTTGGTTTGAAATTTATGGGTTGAAATAAGCAATTATGGCCCATCGATTGCTAATTTGACATCCTTTTTTAGTCAAATCCAGTTGAAGAAATAAAAAGTTGGACGCGAATGTTTAACTAGACATGTTATTATCTTTCCGACGACATTGGACAGGAAATCTGTTACATAGTATCGTTTTGCTGTTATAAAGATGTTTTGGATTGAAACGCAAACTAAAGTATCTAGAAACGATAAACAAATCTAGTCAGGTCGGGTAAGTTGGCTGAACCATCATAAAGTTTTTCTAAACAATCAAATTTAGAAGTTTGATTATTATTTAGTAAACAGTTAAATCCTAAGCCAATTAATGAACGAGTAATAAATGGAATTACTTCTAACATAAAGTTTCTTATTTAGACTGAGTGCAATGGTCGAGCCGCTGGCTCAGCGGGGTTCCATTTTCGGCGGGTCCCGGCGGGAACACCGCCCCCCTACCCCGGCGGGGTTGACTACTCGGCCCCAACGGCTCCCGCTCCCCGTTTGATTTCCTCTTCTCCCATTGGTTGGTGATGGTGGTGGGCCCATTTTAAAAAAAAAAGCCGTTGCAAACAGCTATATTCTTAAAAAAAAAATTTATATTTTCACCCTATAAATACCTCTTCACTTTATAAAAAAATTACACCAAAACACTCTCTTCTAATCTCTATTTTCTTACAAATTT
>WOUH02000031.1:9371236-9382904 GCA_009936405.2 Stevia rebaudiana
AATAACGCCCCCAATAACGCCCAAGGGGGTGGTGTTTGGGCTTTGTCAGGCGTTGTTTGAGGGAATGACGCCCCAATGACAACGTATTACACATAGTCTTATTAATTTACCAACTGCTTATGTACAGTAACTTCTTTTTTTACACATTTGCCACAAAAGTTTTGGGGTTTTCTGATTTTCACACTTGCTTCTCTCCTCCACTTTCAGACTTTTTCCCGCCTCATTTCCGCTTTCACACCTTCTTCTGCTTCTTGGTGATTCTTGATCCTCTTGCTGATTCTCTATCTTTTTCGATCGATTTCTTCATCAGAAGGCTTTAGACGGGGCTGGATTATCGTCGTTTTAGGGCTTGGTTTTGTTCTTCTAAGATAGGTAAACATCCCCCTTCTTATGATCGTTTGCGATTATTATTTGTTATGCATGTGTTTCTCCTATCTAATTTTTGCTTTTTCTGGTTCGTGAGTTGTTTATTTTTCTGGTTTGGGATGCGATTCGTGTTTTTCGTTTTGGATTTGTGCATTTACAAATTGGGTTTCGGTATATACTGTTCTGTTCTTGTGCGCATGCTTTTTTTTTTGGTGGATTATGTCTTCATGCACACCAGGTGTTTGTCAAAATGCCTGATGTTTTGATTTTACTGACTATGGCTCATTTCAATTACCGATTTTAGGTGATGTTGGAGTTTATGCAATTGTGGAGTTTGCTGAACATTTTGATCTGTATAAGAGCACAAATTTCACATACGTATCTACATTGATTAATTTGTTTCTTTATCCAATAATTTATTAATTAATTGGTCTATTTGTTTGATCCTTTTGGCCTTATACATGTGAAATCAAATGTGTTTTTAGGTGCTGAGAGTGAGAATAGAATGGAACACTCTCCATGGTATACTAAAAGCTGATAATTGTAACTAAAGCCAACAATCAGGTATAATTATATGGGTTATGGATCATAATTCAGTATGGTTAACTTGGATTAACCAGTTAGCTGTAAACTTTAACTCAAAACTTAAATTTAAAACTAATAACGGCGTTCCTTTCTTTGTTTACTGCATGCTCTACCGTCGTTTTTGTCTATACATGTTCGGTTCTTAAAGTTGAAACTTATTTTGGCACATTTTCAATAAGTTGTAGGGTAATGTTACTTATTTAATTGCCTTTGGTAATTTTTTTATTGGTTTTACTACAATTGAACAGTTATGTGACCAATTTGGTTGTTCTTTCTATGTCTATTGCATGCTTCGTTGTCGTTTTTGTGTATAATATCAACTGATGACATTAGCTGCTTGCTTACTATATTTGATATACAAACATGCAGATTATTGGTTGGCATTGATGCCTTCAATTCAAACACAAGATGGGCAAATTCTCTTGAAGGGCTATAGATCGCTGCAAGGATTTTTATCGCATTCAAGACTTTCATCCGATATAGAAGGGTAGTGTAACATGTCACCTAATTCATAAATTCACTAATTTCTTAAAAAAATATGTGCACTCTACTTTATTTGTTTAATTAAACTGATCTCCAAGATTAGTGAAAATTGAAATTTCAGTTTACTAAGATTTAATTATTTTGATGACATAAACTTATTGAATTATTAATAATTATGAAGAATATCCTTGGATATTATTTATGTAGTATGTAAAGGGTTAAGGCTGTTCTGACCATCTCTCTTTAATTTTTCATTGGATACAGTGGTACAAAGTAGAATAAACACATATCTTTCAATCCCTCAAACTTTTTATTACGAACGATGTCTATTTGTTGATTAGGAGGGATTAGGATCTACAGGGTGAACACTTGAAATATGTTATCGTTATTGTTGAAATTAACAACATACTTCACATTTAATATAAAATATGTAATGAATTGGTGAAATATAAAATGTAATTGCACACTCAAATGGACTAATCTTACTGCCTATTGCCTTAATCTAATGTACAGGTGAGAATGTTCGTTTACCTCTTCCTCAGTCGGACTGTTATTAACATGGATTTGTCGCGTGTCGCCTAACGGATATCTTGCTGTTTTCCCTTTTACTGTTTGGTTTCTTTCTCTCCTGGCTAAGCACGTTAATTTCTTTTGGGTCATATAATGGTTGCGGCATTTGATTATGTTAGGTTTGATTGTCCATATCATAATGGCATTTTTGTGTTAATCTATTTATATTTCGTGTTCAAATCGTCCGTTATTCTAGCTCTTCGTTAAGATTCCATACGTAACCTCTTATATTTGTTAACTTTGTTCATTGTGCCAAATTGCAGTTATTTACGTTTAAGTTTATTTGATGCGCATATGTATGTATTACCAAACTTATTTCAAAGATTGTTTGTTTTAGTCTTAGGTGTAAGTCACTTTTTTTTTTCATCTTTCTAATTTTTGTTCAAATCTTTTTGCAACTGACCATAGGTGTTAAAGAGCGATGTTGTTTTCTTTGTGTTTCGTCTCTAATTTGTATAAAAGTATATTAACTCTTCTACTATTTGCACTTGATACTAACACACCTAACGTTTTAGACTTTTGGGCAAACACATTGGCAAGTTGGAGTCGAAAGCACCTAAAATTACCTTGATGCAATAACAATGAAATTACGCCGCAACGCGCGCTCTGGAAGTATCTAGTTTTATTAATAAACGAATACAGAAAACAACTTGATTCGTCTAGTGTTTGTGAACAAATTCAAGCTATTAGAAATTTAGAATCATGTTATCCAACCCAAATGATCTATCCATCGATCCAAGCCACTTCAATTGTGACCCGACCCATTCTCTCGCTATTAACAAAGAATCTTGGCCTAGATTTCAAAATTACAGCATCTGAAAAATCTAACAGGAACACTGAATCAACGTTCTCGAGGTATATCCAGCCACCATTTTTTTAATCTTTGTTTCAAAATCATCCTTTTTTACCATCATCACTCTTGATTTCACGATTTTTTCTGGTTTACAAAAGATCCTCATTTTTTCTCCTTCGTGTTTTTTCGTTACGATCCTGTTTGTTAATTATTTAACTGTTAGGGGTTATATGATTCTGTTTCTTTGGTGTTATACCCAATTGATGAACATGAAGAAATTACTTTGCTTCGTCTATAATCTGAGATCATAGAACCGTAATCTAGAATACTTCGTGATGTTCTCATATTCCACAAATAGTTTTCTCTGATCTGCCAGTTTCTACAACATTAGCTGTCAATTTATTTAGTTATACCCCGCAAATGTTTTGATTGCAAACTATATGGCAATTTTGTTTATAATGCTTCAGTTTGATACTTAAGCTATATGCCTGTATATTGTTTGTTGGTGATTTGGTTGATCAACTTACCATCTTTTTATAATTAGGAGTCTAGAATCACTATGACCTATGTCTGTTTTTTGAATTCTTATATGATTAACAGCAAACCTAATTATACTTGTTATGATGTATGCAAATTATAAAATAATTTTGCGTAAGATGCGAACCATTTTAAGTACATTTATAACTGTAATCATGTTACAGATCAAATCCTATTTCAAAGTTGTTCATTTTAGCCAGGTCATTCGTATTAGATATGGAAAATTGCGTTATAATTTGATTCAGTAATTTATAACTTTTAATCGCGTTATAGTGAATTGCAGATGGCCCGTACCAAGCAAACTGCCCGCAAGTCAACTGGAGGGAAAGCCCCAAGGAAACAGCTTGCCACCAAGGTACAATTTTCATTGCATGACTTACTAATATAATATTAATGCTGATTTGCTATGTTAAAATGGGTGGGTCAAAATGGGTCAGGTTGGGTTTCTACTATCTAGGAATATAGTGATTGCTATTTGTCTAACTTATCTAAATTTTTTTGTAAGTATTTGTCAAATATGTTGTTATGTTATTTCAGTAATAATGTAATTTGTTAAATACTTAAGTTAAACAATTAAGTATTTTGCCCATCTCTTTTTTTATCTTATAAAAAAACATATATTTAATTACCCGTAGATAGTTTTCTAATTTTTACCCGTTTGACAAGGATTTAACATGACTCGAAGTCAAAATTGCTATATTCTAATTACATTTTATTTTCTTGTGATTTTAATATTCTTTCACTTATTAGGCTGCTCGCAAATCTGCCCCGACAACCGGTGGTGTGAAGAAACCTCATAGATACAGACCTGGAACTGTTGCCCTTCGGTTTATACCTTTTTAAAAAATCCTTTTTATATTTTTATGCTTATATTAATCTTCATAATGAAACAATATTATGATGCAGTGAAATCCGTAAGTACCAAAAAAGCACTGAACTTTTGATCAGAAAACTCCCATTTCAGAGACTTGTTCGTGAGATTGCTCAAGATTTCAAGGTAAGATTAAATCATTCAATTTATCGCATTTTAACCAATGTTAATATTTTTTACTTCTGATTTATCACAAAACTGACATTGAAACAACATTGTCGTTCTTTGTATTTTATTAAAATCTGTATTAAACGATTTAGCTAACGTTTTGATTGTGACTTACAGACTGATCTGCGTTTTCAAAGTCATGCGGTTCTTGCGTTGCAAGAAGCAGCTGAAGCTTATTTGGTGGGACTGTTTGAGGACACAAATCTGTGTGCAATTCACGCCAAACGCGTGACAATTATGCCAAAAGACATTCAACTCGCGAGGCGTATCAGGGGCGAAAGGGCTTAATTTGGAAATTTATTAATTATGTGTTGTTTAAACTCTAAATTTAGTAATGTGATCTAGACAGATAACAATTATGGTTTGCTAAAGTAGAAGTTTGTAGCTTCATACTATCCTATAGTTTGTAATGCTTGCTTTGTTTGTTTTGTTGAATTGGATCATGGTTGAATTAGTAATTTGGGGTTTAATAGGTGGCTTAATGTCATAATGGACAACATGATTCTTTTAAATAAGATTCTAAGCTAACTTAGTTGAGATATTGCATACTAGTAGAAATATAAGGATATAAAGGTTGGTTGGTTGGTTTATTTATCTAATATATTTAAACATATAATAACCGTAAAACCGATTGTTAGAAAAATCATAACAAAACTATTGGTTTCTCAGTCAGTTTTGTTAATTTGGGATTTCTTGTTAGATTTCGAGTTAGAAACTAAATAACTGAAGTTATTAAGTTTTCAAGTTACGCTTCATTTGCGGAGCGCATATAATATATATGTGTGGACCTTCGATGGACAAAAAAGTAAGATTGCTCTAGTTTTAACGTTATTTTACTTATTTTTGTGAATATAATGTTAAAAGCATTAGGTTGACGGTTAATCAGACATCATGAGCCGGAGGTCTTACTGAGAGTAGCCTCTCTATTCCTATAAGGTGAGATATACTGAGTACGATGACGACGAGTTTTCAAGCTGTATAAACTATCAACAATGCAAAATACTAAATACTAAATACCAAATTTCATTCCTCAAGGAGCCGAGGTAATTGTTCGTTTTCTTTAACGCTTATTTTCACAGCAACGTAATCAGAATAAGTTGTTGCGACGTGGTTCTTTATGTACTTTCGATACAAATTTATTCAAAACTGAGGTATTGCAAGCTCGGATGGTTAAACGTGTTACCCCCTATTTTCAATGTCAACTGTTCGAAACCCTCCGCAACATGGTAAGAGAAAGAAAAGTGAAAGTTTAATCACAAGTGATCCTATATCTATAAATTTAGAATAAAACATAACTAAAAACAAAAATGAAGTGAAACAACCGTTGTCAAAGTTTGTGTCATCGTTCTTGATTGCATCACATGTTTGACCATAAAACTTGCCTTCGTTCATCTTGTATTATAATCCACGATCTTTCCACCAACAATAGCCATCAAGTTGCTCTTTTCAACTTTAAGAATGCTCTTTTCAATAATCATGCATGTGAAATACTGAAATGTCGTGTTAGACGTTATAAAAAAGGAAAATGTAGAGATAGATGACATAAGATAAAAAAAATAACGAGCACGTTTTAATATAATCGTTTCGGATTAAATCTTTTATTTTGGTTGGAACGGCGGTTTTGAACAAAAAAAAAGTAGCTAGGTGTTTAATCTTTAAGAAAGATAATACGACTATTTGAGTGTTGTTTAGTAGTTACGTAGTGCATTCAGATTGGTAGAATATGAAAAAGTGTTCAAAAAAGGTTTGTTGAGGGGGGGAAGTACAAGAGTGATGGACAACATTACAAAGTGCATTTGAACTTTCCCTTTGTAGTATGTTTTTGAAATTTTTGCAAATTATAATGACTTAAAGAAGAAAACACTTCGATTATTTTTTCTAACAATAGTATAATACTATTAAGTCTCAAATACATTATTAGGTTACTTCTATCTAAACGAATAGTAAATACCAAATAATTATACAAACCAAAGAATTGATAAATATCTCTTTCGCCTTTGATGAATTTGTTTTTCTAGTCCCAGAGGCCGTGGAATTTCTTGACAGGGTTCAACAGATCGTGCATGATAATGTTTCGGCTCCTAAAACACAAAACGTTGTTTTTTCTAGGGTCGGTTTTACAATTCAAAAGGGGTTGTGACACAGCTTGTTGTCCGCTTACCCGCCACCTTAGGGGCTGTTTTTTACCACTTAATGGAGCTTCTTATAGTTCAGACTTCTTACTGGTCCAGCACTTGATGGTTCATATTGTTTGTTTCGCGAGCAGATGTCTGAATGATTTCGACATTTACCGTTGAGTGGCTAGGCATTATACTGAGTCTGAATGATTAAAACCTCTATCTGAATGGGTCAGACATTTGTCTTTAAATGGTTAAGTATTATATTGGCTGTTATTGGTTCAAACCTTTTACTGATTAAGCATTATATCGGGGAAACGTTGCTCTTTGTATTATATAAAATTTGTATTTTAATAAAATTAAAATAAAAATTTAAGAACAAAAAGGGAGGTATAAAGTGGTATAATAACATGTTGCATTTAGAAAATAACGAGACGTCTAAAGGTATTATATATTCCGTCATCTGGTTCCAAACATTCAATGAACTAATATTATCTTATGCGTCTTGTCATTGTGACATCGGTGTTACATGCCAGTTAGAGAGTCGGAAATACTCTTTTATTTATTTGTATTTTAAAATATCATTGAATCACGTACAGTATTTGGAACGAGTAAACGTTTGAAAAATATCATGACTATTTCATATAGTACATAAAATAGTTCTAAGTTTTGCCATAAATTCTCAAGTCAAAGAATTTTCCGTTATGATAATTTAAAATTGATTTATATTATCATCATGTATAATGTTTTACTTGTCTATTTTCAGTTTACAAGAGAACATCGCAGTGTGGTAAGCAATATATATACTGTGTATCTAAGAAGTCAAGACTTAAAATCCTATTTGGTGTAAGTGGTTAATGAGATCGAGTAGATCATTAAGAGTAGTTCTAACTTCTAAAACAAATTGTTTCACGTGTCATAATTGTAAACTCAAAGTTTTTATTTTATCTCTTCATATTTACTTTTATTCTTGGAAGAACCACATTACCACTTGAATCTAAAACATCGGAACTCGAACTCCGCAATTTGATCTGTCTCAATTAGGATTTGAATCTCTCACCTCCCATTTGAAAGTCTAGGGTCTTCTCGTCAGGCTATGGTATTAATTTCTAGTATTTTAATTTTAATTAACAATATATATATATGTGGATCAAGTTTTAATTTATTCGTAATATATTAATATTTACATATACTATTTATGATTATAAATTTATTATATTATACGATTGACACATACAGAACTAATCATTTTGTTTTCCCATCCTATAATTTTGATTCATTTACAAACTTCAATCAGCTAACTAGTAACTAGAAATATACTAAAGGTTTTCTTTTCTCCAAACAGGCAAGAAACCAATAAAAATAAGGAATTATGTTGAAAATAATAAAAATTCAAGTCAAACCCTCTTGGTAAACATTTCTCTCATAGTTCTTGAATGCATCAACTTTGACCAAAATCCAGCTTTCTTCGTGTCATCACCATCCATAATCCTTTCACCAGGAAAAGCCATGGATTTGCTCTTCTTAAGCTTGATCTTAAAAAATGAAATATTCCCTTTTCTATTATAACCATGCATGGGAGATGACGTGTCTGACAAGGTACCAGATGAAGAAGAAACCGAAGATATTGACGAGATTGAAGAAGAACTCGTTGACGAAGAAGCACATGTAACTACTCGTGACGATGATCTTGATATCTTTAATAATCTTTCTCGTAAGCACAATGAACAAATTCCTGGAGATTGCTCGTGTTTTGGGTGTTTCTTGCATTTTCTTGATGATGCTGATGATGGTTTTCTTTGATTGCTCATTTTGTTTGTGTACGTGTCTTTATGGTTCATTTTTGTTTTCGTAGATTAGTGATTTTGTGTAGTATTTATATAGTTTTTAATGACTAAGTTTCTATATATGCGGGTTCATGGTAGTTTCCACGAGAATTGCACTAAAATTACTTTTTTGACCGTATGCTGTGAGTCTTTGAAAAGTCGTGTGAGGAAATGCTAGTTTTGAACTTGAAATAATCAAATGCACGGATTTATGTATTTTGTGTTATATTTTTTCTTAAAAAGTAGGAAATTTATCAACATACTTATCATTCACATTCTTATAACTAGCAAAAAAATAAACATAAATTCTATTCATATGTCATTACTTTTCTATTTTTCACAAACAATCACCTACAAAAAATTAAAAGATTAATCAAATTATGGGGATGATCGTGCTTTCTCTTTAAAGAACATGAGATGAAAATAGGGATGAGATCGACATCTAATGTAAGAGTATAATTACACGGAAGGTTTAAATAAAATCAATTTGTTGTACGAGAACTAAAAAACCACAACTTATGTTTCAAGAATTTCTTATTTTTTATACGTCATTATTTTTTAAAATGTTTTCACCATTGAATCACAAATTTTTTGTATCTTTAATACGAGTATGTAAAGCCATATTAAAAAGAAAGCAATTTGCGTCATAAAATGTTGAATACTACATATATGCAGTTTGATGGTAATTTAGAAATTATATTTCTTTGAACTTATATCTACTTTGTTTCAAAAGAGATCTATTTGTTTTTTTTTTCATCTATATATGTATACTGCATATGTGTAGTATGATGTTAATATATTTTAGGTTTTAAAACTACTTTACGCGTTTCTTATAAGTGTTTTTATGTATTTATGTATACTATATACTACATATATGTAGTATACTACAACTTACGACACAAAATTTATTTTTTTAAAAATAGTTTTATTATACGTACTCATTTGAATAGAATAAAAAATTTGTGTATTAATGATGCAAATCGTTGTAAAAAATAATAACCCTCAAGAAATGAAAAATATTTAAATTTTATTTAAGTATTGTTTTTTAGTTCTCGCATGAAAATATATTCTCTTATAAATCACCCATGTTCTTGTAGAGTAATCACAAGAAATGCCTATTTATTTTGAAACACTTAACTTAAAATATTCTTGAATAATATGGTTACGAAATACGAATTGTTTTTATAACCCGACCTGTAATACAAACAAGTATTAATTATAAACATAGTTTTAATTACTTAATATATCCGGTAATACCTTGTAAAAAATATGAATACTGTTACTATTCACCGACGGCTGTTAAAAGATAATAAAGACCTTTTGTAGTTCCTAAGAAATTTAACAATAATACATAAATGTGACAAATTTCCGTAACAAGCAAAACTTAATTAACATTCCACGTAATTTGTGGATTTTATTTTGTCAAAAGGTAGTTTCTTTCCCACCGACTTAAAAGTCATTTTCTTGCTCTTCCCATCTATGTTTAGGTCAACTATCTAATTTATTTTCATTTCTTTTCTTTTGTTCAAATATTTATTCGTTTTTATATAATTAAATCTATGCATAATATTTCGCAGAAAGATCACCAAAAATCTGCAACAATTTTGGTTTACCTGTTTGGTGTGATGTGTAATACGAACTAACCATAAGTAGTAAGGATGGCAATGGACCGGGTATTGCTAATCCCAGTCTCATATCCTATTGTAAAAATGTGCCTCATACCCGGCTCATTATCTTTCGGGTAATTACCCATCGGGCATCGGGCATACCCATGGTTATCGGATATCCCATCGGTTTATTAGTTAAAATTATGTGTGGAGATTTATATAAATCTATTTTTAGCTACATCAAGTTTAATACATATAATATCATCATCATAAAGCATAAACTACAAAATTCAAGTTTCATGATATAGAAATCTCAAAAGAGGCTTGCGTTAATATCCAAACTACATATTCAAAAGCAAGAGTGATACAGGATTATCATATTATCTCTTAATTTAAATTCTAGTTTATATTTATTTATTTATTTGAATTTTAGTCTTTATCTGTTTACAATTGTTCTCTATTTAAACACTTGTAATTAGGTTTCATATCAGTTTAGTTGATGAATTGAAGTAAATATTGGTTTTGGTTTTAACCTTAACTCTTAAAACCTTTGGGTTTTGAAGTCTTTTATTAACTAGTCGTTCTTGAGCCATTTGGTTACGGTTGAAACGGTATCATTTGGTATCAGAACGTTTGGTTCTCAAATGGCTCGACATGGAAATGAAGACACTCTTGCTTGTCGATCCGCCGACCGAGGCAACAAGAGAGCTATTCCCGGACCATGTGTTTGTGAAGTGAATCATCTTCTCAATCGCCGAGTCGCCGATCGAGGCAGCGATCGAGTCTTGTTCAATTCACACGGTTACAAGTTTCAGGAAACCAACCCAAAAGCTTTCATCGGAGATGAGAACAATGGGAAGGAGGAGTATCCTGGTGTGACAACTGGCCGTTTTCCGGCAGTTGACCGACGACTTTCTGACCGTTGACTATACATATTCCGGCAATACGTCATTCGTAACACGATGATTATATGAATTTTATGTTATCATTGTATTCTATTCTGAATTTAGATTCATTTGAGCGTAATCAGAATTTCAGTTTGAGCGACGGTTTAAAAGATACGCTCAAAACTGTACAACGCTTCATACGCTCAAAATCTCAACACCTCAATTGGAGATGAAACTAATGAGGTTAGATCCGGAATTGAAAATCATCAACAATGGCAAAGACCGCATTCAAAACGGTATCCTAACGAAACGGGAGACGCAAGAACTGATAACCGAAACGACTGATCGAGCCACGAGACGACACACCACACGACGAGGCACCTCGGGAACGGTGCCAGGCCATGTGGCACGCCAGGGACAATGCTGGACACCTCAGGGACACTTGGCAAGAGCCAAGGTGAGTCAGCATGCCACTAATCAACCCCACAAACATCCAGCTCGATGGCGCCGCTCGCGCCACGCGACGCCATCACCCTCACCTCCTCGCGTGCCGCGAGGATCCCAGGTCGACTGCTATAAATAGCAGCTCGATCTCAGCTCATTTTACACCATTTCAACGTATTTTCTCACATGCAAACGTTCAATACTTCTCTTCTAAGTCAGATTAGTGGTCTGGAAGCTTCGGTTATCGGTTAGGAGCAGTCTGAAGCCAGGATTCTCAGAGGTTCTCCTATTATCTCTCTCCTACTCTCTCTCAAGACTATCAGGAGGTGCTAGCTCTAGGAGTGTGGACTCTTCCTCCTCTCTTCTTTCTTATTAGCTACTCTCCTCGTCAGTTACACGTGAGTTCATAGCCCC
>WOUH02000031.1:9388444-9400184 GCA_009936405.2 Stevia rebaudiana
GTGCACTGTAAGTGTGATTAAAGCTAATGGTATGTAAGTAACTTTACATTCTCAATTAACAATCTACTTCTTGAAACTCGAAATCCCATTATCTGAAATTGCAGACAAACTGAACACGAACATGTTTAATTCAAGATTTACGTGGAGCTACCTTAAAACTAATTACCTACAAAATTTACTCCTGCAATATGCTACAGTTTTGAAAATTAGGATGCTAACCTCAAAGTAATGAATATAAAAAAGTGAAATAGTCTACTTTCTAAGAGGTGTATATTTTGAAGCATAATCTGTTGATTAAAGTTAGGGCTATGCAAGTAAGTATACATTTTAAATAATAAATCCACTTCTCAAATCTCATTATTTTTACCCAGGATAAAATAATAATCATTTTTAGCCTCAAATTCACAATATCAAGCAGTTTCATTGCAATTCAAGCAATCCCTAGAAAAGTAACGTGTGTAATCAAAGCAAGGTAAACTAAAAGCAGCGAGCCCTAAACAAGCAATCCATAACAATCGAGCGAAATCAAAAGCAACATTTACTGCAAGTACAAAAGGAAGTATCAGTTATTAAATACAAACCCTAACACGTTCGATGATCTCGTTTTTCTCCATCAATTTCGCTTGGAGATACAAGTACTGATCTCTAAGTTGCCGGTGCGTTTCTTCAGCAGATCTTAGCTTTAACTCGAGGGTTTGTATTGAAACTGGAAGACCAAGTGAATGATCAATCGATTCACGGATGTAATCATCGGTTTCTTGTGGAATATCCATTCGCGATCTGCTTCTTGAAAAAAGAAAAATGAAAATGCGTTCAAGAAATCGAATACTGCTGAATCAAAACAAAACTTAGATCGATTCTATAAATCGACAGAAATAAGAGATGATTAGGTAGAGATTGAGGATTTGGTTTGAAGGGGAAATATGAATAGGGTTTATTTGAATTTTGGGGAGAGCCGTTAGAAAAAGAGTATGAGGCTGTGAGCGAATACTTTTGAAATTATTTGAAGTTTTTCACCTTTTTCTTTGGAGAGATTCGCAAGTTTAGCCCTTTGTGTTTTAAATAATCTACAAAAGCACAAATAATTTGGAATTTAAACGGAGTTGAAAACGCAATGACGGGTGTTATAAGCTTTTTTTCTTTAACAATAGCAGTTAAACTTATTATAAAGATAAAATCATAACAACCTACACGTTAAGACTCAAACTTACAATCATTTAACTGAAAGTACACCTTAGGATATTCCCTTGAAAAGCTTTTATATTTAACAGCTAGGTGTGAAATAAGAAAAAAATTGAATACTACATGCTACTAGCTTATATACTAAATTCAGTTTTAGTTAGACTTGACTCGTTTATACACCTGAATTTCTTTTAAAACAATGTATATTAAGTTATTAACAAATGTCATAGACCTAAGTTTTTAGCCATCTTAGACATGGGCGTCGGCTTAGAGTTCAATCTTCTCGGTGCCCAGAATTATTACTATTATTATTTTGTATATTATATACACACACGCAATGTTGTTAGACAAAAACCTATAATTTAAATTTGAACCACTTGCTTTTCTTGTTAACCTTTGGATTTATTTTAGACCCATTTTCAATATTTACGCACTTTAAGTTAAAACCAAACCCGTTGAATTTTTAACCAAATTGCCCATAAAATCTTGATAGGTTAAATTGGAGATTCGGAAGCGGGAACTAGAAGCCAGAACAACAGAAGCCAGAAAATAGGAGATGAAACTTGAAAACAACCGTTTCAATCGTCGGTCGAAAGTTGGAGCACTTGAACTCTCAATTAGGATTTACTAATTCAAGTATGTGATGAAAATATGTATGGTTTGATGTTTTTGGATTTCAATAGAAGTTTAGGATTTGATTGATGAACTTGATATTTGAGGGTTTAACCTAATAAAAAGTTTTACTATTTTAGATGATTGTAACCATAAGAAAATTTGATTCAGTGTTAGACAATCTAACATGTATCTTTAGTAATTGGCAAGAATTTTAGATAGGATAATGATAAGTTTACTGGTTTACAATTTTTAATTTCTCTTCGTTTTATTCAATTTTTAATATAAGTTGTTGAGTTTCACTTATAAGTATTACTTTCGTTTTACTCGTTTTATTTCACATGTATTATCACTATTACTTATTGCGTTAAATCTTTTAATTATTTTTTAATGACTAGTGTATCCTTTACTTAAAATACCAGAAAAAAGTACTATTTTCCAATTTTATCACATAATAGTTTAACTCGATGCGTCCATGAATTTGAACACACGTGTGATGCTTTCTTAATTAAGATTTGAAGAGTGTGACTCGAAGATATATAAAAATTGACGGTGGAAACCAAGCAAGATAACGGGCCTGTTTTTCACGTTCATCATAAAGTCTCACTACTTAGTGTCTCATGTACAAATTAAATAGACCTTCATGTTTAACGAATCAAGGTGTACATAACACTAATTAAGTGTAAAGAGGATTCACACCCCAGTGTTTTAGTAGTAAGTTTTAAGTATGTAAGTTTGCTGTAAGTTTTGAGAAAAAGTAAGGACTTCGCGTCAATTCAATGCATACACATATTATATATATTTTTATAATAATAATAAAGATAAGAACACTTGACATAAATGTTGGTTACAAATTGTCATATGTATTAGATTTTTTATTGATTATAATGAAGTGATATGATCTGGTTAAGTTTTATTTGCAATATTTATCATTGTATATTAATTCACAAATTATATAAGAAAGAACAAATATATTGCAGTGTAAGATCTAGTGATTTGATGGAATAAATTAGTTAAAAAAAGGGATCACTGCAAAATTAACGCACAGAAGAGGCAAAGTCCATCTAATCAACTGTTGATTTTTGCATGCGAAACTAAAGAATATATTAATTTTTTACATTGAAATAGAAGGTGAGCGTGCAACAAGTTGCGCCGCTTGCTTTATTAACATGTGATATGAAGCTGGAACAAATTTGAGTAAATAGTTGAAGGACCATAATTAGAACACCACTCGAATTATTATACATCTAATTTTATATGTTCGTTTGTGCCTTATTTAATTACTTAGAGCATTCACATTAGGTTCTCTAAATTTGGTATGAGTGTATTCTCTGTATTATAGAGATTTATTGAAAGTAGTTGTAAGTAGAGGGATATATAGAAATTGATAGATTCTCTATGTATAAAGAATTGGAGAGAGAAAATGTAGTGATTTGTTAAATTGAATATGATAGATAAAAGGTTGTGATTTAAATAAATTAATATTTTATTGAATAGGAAAGTAATTGTGAGTGGATGAAAGAAAAAAAATAATGATAAGAGTATTAAAAAGTATTCTTTAATTGAACAGGAGAGAGAAACAATTATTATTTTAAGTGATTTATAGAGATGGAGATAAAGAAGCTAATGTGAATGCTCTTAGGGTGGAGGGGGTGGTACCATTTCCCACTAAACTACCCTCCCAAATTACCCAATCAAATTATGCCACATCAAATGCTCAAACTACCCTCTCAAGCAGTGGCGTAGCCACATGTAATGGTGGAGGAGCAGCCGCCCACCGTGAAACGGTTTTTTCGAGTGGTATATACAGGTTAAAATCTCGACTGACCCCATAAAATTTTGTGATCGTCCCCTAATCCGCCCTCAATCCGCCCCTAATCCAATTGTAATTTCTAATTTAGTTATAAAACATTAAAACCAAGTTGAAAATATGTTCAACTAATAATATAAACCTAGTTAAAATAAGTTTAAGTCCATTATTACTTTTTATAAACTAATCAAACTCACAATTATCATCTAATAAATAAGTTCATTATTAATTTTAATATATTAAGCCAAACCCACCACTAGCCCATTATGTTTTTCAATATGAAATTTTGTCTGGTTGATTATTTTTTAACATGACCTGGCCCGATTCGACACAAACAGGCCGAAACAGAAAAGAAAAATTATTATATAGCGATACTCAAACGACCTTAAAAAATTTCCGCCCCCCACGAAAAAAATTAGTGGATCTGTCACTGCTCTCAAGTACCCTCTATTAGTGGCAATGACACCCTCCCACTACCCTCCCACTTTTTATTCCCAAGTAATACATTTTAAGCACAAGGTACAACTTGTACACCACAGATGAGCTTGCAGAGAGTTTGCCGATTCAGCAAAAGTTTGCCGCAAAAGCTTGCCGATGCCGTTGCCGATATGCTGGCGGCGGTGTTGCCGAGCGGCTTCGGTAGCTGATTGGTCTACCCGATAATCACTCCGTGTACCCTTATGGTATAATAGTTCTAATTGACCTATAAAGCCAATTAAACATATGTTTGAAGAATTAAAAACATTATTAATATATGATATAGCTAGCAGCCTAGCAAGGCTCATGATTGATATATATACTGTTAATATAATAATATATGTTTGTTTGAATATTAAATTATCTGAAGCAATTAACCTCAAACAACGAATACACATTTCATCAGCATATGATAATGACAACTCTAACTAATCAACCATCCTAATCAATTAGCATTTGAAAATTAGGGACTAGATTTGTACTGTGAGAAGAGAACAATGTATGTAACCAAAAATGGGCAATTTCATGGTTGGTTTTTCTAGCTATTTTAATTGATTTTGAAGCATGAAGCTAAATTATTTCATTTCGTGGAAGGTACCATCAAATATTTCCTTGTGAATTTATGTCGTCCAGATGTGATCTAAATAGCAAAAAGAGAGAGAATCCTTTGATTGTCTCGATTTACGTGCAACATTTTGGATTTATTAAAGGTACAGCTAACATATCATCAGTGTAAAATAAAAACTTGGATTTATAAACGGTACCGCAAAACCAAACATGTGTGAATACAAGAATACTAAAAAATAAACCCAAACCGAATGGTATATAAAGCTCAAACAATGTTGAGTTGATCTTGTTAATTTATAACTTTAGATTTTTTTTATTAGTAATGTAAAATATTATTAAACGGTAAATAACCGGTCATACATAACGAACTGGGTTATATCATGTGTATAACACGGACTGATTTAATAAATATTAGTAATTAAGATATAGAAATAACAAAAATGATATTTTGAAAAAGAAAGTATCATTGAGTTCACGTAAAAATAAGTTTATAACTAAGTAATATAATAACAATATAATTTTTTAGAAGTTTGTTTTTCAACATTTTATTTAAATAAGCTTTAATAAATTCTCATTTTTATAAAATTCTTGTTGTTTAAAAACTTTGATTTTTTATACAAGTTCTTTTATTTAATTATTTTTTATAAAACTTTTATCTTCTTTGATAAGACCAGTTTTAAACATTTTGTATTTTAAAAGAGTTGTTTCACAAGCATAATACTTTTCTAAACTTCGGTTTCTTAAAAATTAAGTTTGTGTGTTTTAATAAAACGATCTGTTTTTAATATATTAAAAAGTAAGTTATTATGCAAAGTTTACAAATAATATTAGTATTAATATCTAATATAATTGTTTAATAGAAATATAAACATTTATTGACGAGCTATTAATAAAACGATTAAATATTAGAAACTAAATTGAGTGGGTGGGTCGGGTAATTAGGTTAGTAGAAGATCTTCATGTCGGGGTCATATCAATATGCACTTCTGTTCTCACAACAAAAACCATAAGGAAACAAAATGAAGTAAAGAATGTAACGACTTATATTAATGTAGATGATGGTTTGTGATAAATTAAAACCCACGTATGTACGTTTATTTATAATTTTTTTTTTATAAAAACAAATTAAATGATTAAAATATAGATGATATCCGTAAATATGCTCGAGTGATCATGACAAACATTCTACTACGAATAGTATGGTTGCATGCAATCGTGTGGAAATAAACAGTATACACTTATGAATACAACAGTATTCGATTGACATATGATGTAACTGTAAAGTAAATAGCTTTTATCACAAATATACGTGGGACCTTATGTTTTACATGATTACTTAACAAAGAATAATATGAGCAAGAAAAAAACATAAGACAACCTTGATATGGTTTAATAATAGTTGAGTAGGGCAGCATTAGGGAATATATGGATTCATATTATTGATGTTAAAAGGAGTGTTTCACTAATGGCTTTAACTTTTTAGAGCATTGATTCATTGGGTACGGTCGTAAAATGTTTCAAAAGTTAAATTATTGCACTTCGAGTTTATTATCCTGTTACCGAAAAAATAAACATTTTTTTTAAATTCTGGAGACTCATGTACTTAAAGTAAACAAGGTGGTTGTGTAGACGGTAACGGAAAAGTCTTACGTTAGAATGTACTGGTCATAGCGTGTTTCAAAATTAATATATATATATATATATATATAGGGGAATGATCATGAAAAACTCTTAAACATAGAGTATTCTTAAAAAACTTCTCAAATCATTGATTTTTTGTAAAAAAAAAATTTCATTACTTTAATTTATAAGATTATGAATATAATAAGCAAAAAATAGTTGGAAAAAGATATGGAGTTCATGAAGTTACGTATATGTAACAAAAATGTTACGCATGTAACTCATGTAATGTGCATATATGTAATTACATGAGCCACATAATTTTCTTAAATTTTTTTTCTTTTTGTTACATTGTAACATTGTAATAAAAAGATATAGAAAACAAAAAATGATTAGTAATGGTTTTAAGGTTAGTTTTTTAGGTTTTCTTTGGTTATAATTACATGCCTTACAAAAATCATTTGAAATGTGTTTTTATTTTTTATTTTGCAAAATAGCTTTAACAAATAAATATATATGGCTGATGGTCTATTTCTTTTTACCAACTACGAGCTATAGTAGAGTGGCTTCTAGCACGTCACTTCAATATTTCCTCCTGGTATGATGCGGGTTCGACTCGCCTCCACCTGACACATTTTTTCCCTACTAATTCGGTTCATCTCCAACAAGGGTTGGTGACGCCCATCCGCCGCCTCATGCACACATCACTTGCGAGTTGTTTCACAATCATGCACTAATAACTATTATTTTGTCTTTTAAACATAGGAACTAAAGAAATACTTAAAGCTGTTTAAACCCCAAATTTCTAAGGATGATTTCACATGAAAACTACATGCATGTTTGGTAGCTTCTGTATTGGTAAATACAACGTTATTTGGTTACACCACTTAAAGAGTAAAGCATCATCTAAACGAGTAAGTTTTAAAAACATACTGAATGATACAAAGGATACTTCTTAATTGATCAGACTTCTTAATGGCTCAACATAGTTTTACAAAACAACCGACAGATATTGTTCAATAAAGACACTAAATTGAAAAAAGGAATAAAGTTATATTGTCAGTTGGATTTATAACCATTAACGCTGATAAAATTATATCCAAAATAAAAGAAATCGGCCTGCAAAAATTGTCATCTAATGCACGAACTAATGTGCAAAAACTGTTGACCACACTGTTTCATGTTTCATCAGTTGTGAAAAGGGCTGGACACATAGTGACAAAGAATCGATAAAATCCAAAATTCATATGTCAGAAAGTTTACACCATAAATGGAAAAATATTTTAATGAAAGAACTATTTCTTGGATATTAAAATTCATCGATTGTCCATTTTGTGTGATTTAAACTCGTACAACTTGCAAAGATAAACATCATGTGCCAGTGGGTCGATCAAGAGACTATTGTGTGGTTCATAATAACAATAATGATGTAGTTTGATCTTGATTAATTAATTTGATTGTCATAGCAAGCTATAATTAATATAAAGTTATTCCATTAATTTTACTGTCAAAAAGGGTTTACATGTAGAATTCAACTTACACCACTGAAAAAGAAATTAGGAAAAATAAAATAAAAATATACTTTACTAAGTAATATAACCTTTAGAGATTACTCTTGATTCAAAAACTATAATAATAATAAAATTACAAATGAGCTTCTTAAACAGAGCAGAATGATTCTTCTTCAATTCTGCACAACAAGCAATTTATAGCATCCGCAATGTCATCTACTGTGTTCAGTTGGCATCCATCCTCAAGCTGTCAACACAATATAACACCAAGTTATTATAAATAAAAAAAGTTTAATATCTTCATAGTGTAGCTTTGAATCATTAAATTCTAAGTTTATTTCTTATAATTAAACTGTTATATGGAATGGATTGAATCTTCGGGAAGCATTTTTGTTAAGTATCAAACAAATATAGATAGACAATAACTTATAATTAATTATATAAAAAGTCCTAGGTTTTAGGTATTACTCTTTTCAACTAATTAATAAACCCTATCCTTCATGTGAATTGTGAAGTAACAAACAGAATCGGGCCTTAAGATCTTAATTAAATATTTGTCCACTCTAAATATTATGTTTAATAAGGGATATATATAATAAAATGTGAAATAGTAAAATGTGCTTTTGTTCTTGATCATTGTAAATATACTAGCTAGTTAGTGAAACAAGTAATAAAAGAAAGAAAACTTATATGCACATAAGCGGAACTAGAAGGGTCTATAAGTTCAATGACCCTCTAATCGGCTAAATTTTAATATTAATATATATGAGTGTTTAACTTCGTTGGTTTAGTGTCGTTTTACGCCTCAAGTTGCTAAGAGTGCCATAGTTAATGCAAATATTAAAAACACAATATACATATTGACCAGTCGTTCAAGCTTGAAACACAGTCTGTAAGTAAAATAAGTATTATATGTTTTGAACGACTTGAATATATTAAGTTAACAAGAAGCTAGATTACAAAAGAAATAAAATGTTACTATATTAATGAGAACTGAAAACAGAGAAGATCCAAAATGTGTTTTGTCCACTTTTTCTTTTTTATTGTGACAAAACTAATTAGACAAATTATTATGGTTTTGGGAATCTGGTGTATTCCAGTGAAATTAACAATAATAATATAAAGGAAATTTAACATTTATAAACCCTTGTATAAATTCGTGAAAACCATCAAGATCAATTTAAGTGTTTTTTTTCAAATAATTATCGTCTTTTATTTGTATGTCTAAATTTACATGCATTTAAAATATTCTAACACAAGTGTATCGATTACCTTTTGTCATAAAAACATTATACGTGTTAATTATAAGGATCATGTACGTCTTAGTTTTTACTGCATATGAATTTACACATATATTTATATAAAAGAAATTGTTGCACATGTGTAACAATGTAATGTATTTGAAAAAACTTTAGAGTGTACTTGACGTGTACGTTATCGTAACTTTTCACTTTAAGACATGGCTTATAAAGTATATATATATATATACCCATCACTTAAATATTACTATGATCATTTACAGTCCATATATATGGTATAATGTTAAAAAAAACAAAGATCATAGATACCAATACTAACCTTAACACTAAGAGTGTAGAGAACCATTTCATCAAGTGTCGTGACGTTAAGATGAAGAATAGTGAGCCAACAACACTTGAGACCAGCCACCAGTTTCAAGAGTTGCCTATGTCGTTTCTTCGACAATATCTTAAGATTCGCTTGGCTCTCCACCAATGTCACTTCGATCTCCGCCATGGCCGATGGCCGGTTCTTGGCGGTGGTGTCAACGGGACTACTGCTACTACTAGCTCGGTTAATAGAGTATTGTGGGAATGAAAAGAATTCACGAAAGGGTTGTGGTGGTGGGTGAGAGTAACCATTGATGTTGGCTCTTTTTTGTACCTCTAGGGTCTGTAGTTGTTGTTCTAATTCTTTTACAAAATTTATAGCTCCTCCAACAATTGATGCTTGATCACCCTAGCAAAGCAACAATTCAACAATTCAAATGGAGCTATTTAGATGAATTAAATTGATGAAGATATATACTTTTATTGATAAAAACGATATAGTATATAGCATATAGATGTACAAATGGCACCTAGGTTGACAACTATTTTTTACTACTACTAATAATAATAATAATAATAATCATACCAATAATAATAATTAATAATAAATAATAATAGTAATAGACCATTAGCTACTAATTTCATTGTGAAACACGTTAATAGAAGATTTACAACACGGGAAGCACGATGTACATGATTGCCAAAGAATCAGTCACATCTTCTTTTAAGCATTACTTAGCTAAATTCATAAGATGGAATTTAGAGTACAAAATTATTGTTAAAAAAAGTAGGACGCAATAATATATCCTTTCTCCCTCCTCCTAAAAGAGAGAAGCGAGCTAACCCAAGAGAGAGACCAATCCCGTTGCTTAGTATGATAAGAGAGATGCGCATACCTTAGAGTCATCTATCAACACTCAACTCTGTTCTTACTTTAAACAAGAAGATTAATCTCTTTAGTGTTCCACAATATATTTTTGGATATTAAAAAAGATAATATTATGGGGTTATAATCAAAAGCTATGATGTGTGTAATTAAGAAGACGCTAATACAGCCACCCTTCCGATCTCAAAAGAAATAGAAATGTATAAGTCCGACCTGAAAAGGGGAGAGAGAAAAGGACACCTATGACACGAGGTTTGTCGTACTGACATGGTGTCGGGAAGCCTGCCAGAGAGGAACTGAATGTTGAAGCCAATCTTGGTTTTTTAGTTTTTTAGTAGCAAATGTTTCATAAGATATAACCAGTAACTTTCTTTCTAAAAGACAAACCTTAGTTAAGTGACTTAATTAGTACATACCAATAAAAGAGTTTTGGATAATAATATTCTTTGAGATAAAACTAATTATTACGAAAGTAAATAATCAATTATTGCAAGGTTTTATTAAGAGAAAATCAACAACTACAATAATAAAGAACATATTACGGTAACTCTTCTTACCCTTTGAACATAAGAAGCCGGCATAAGTGACCGGATAACGGCGAGATATTCATTCATTTGTTTCCGGCGGTTGCGCTCCACCGTAATATGAGTCATCCTTTGATTCTCCAACTCCTCTTTGTTCTTACTACTCTTGCTCCGCCTCCGCTTTTTCCGACCAACCGCCGGGACTGTGGCGGTGGTTGCTACTGCGGTAGTAGGTGATTCAATCTTCATGTCACCACCGGTACAATCTTCAGGCGAAACTTTCGGATCCCATTGGTCCCAATATGGATTAAAACTCGCTAATTCTTGATGATGATTAATAGTATTGGTAGTCTCCAAACATCCACCCAAAGGATGATCTTCCTGCAACAGATAATCATATCCGAAGTTACCAATTTGGATCTGTGGATATATTATTGTATCTAATGCCATTTCTTGTCGATCTACAATATTGGCATATATGAAGTTTAAAGTTTAAAACTTTTAAGGTTTATGACGAAGAACAAGCTAGAGATTAAGTGATCGGAAGATCAAAACAAAGGAAGCTTTATAATCTTTGTTGATGGTGAACAATAGAGAACATGTGAATCTATTATATGTTCTTATAAAGATACGATGAACCCTAAATGATACAAAAGAATCTATAGTACTTATACACGTGAACTTGTAAGAAGAACAGCTAGAGGAGAAAACGAGAAACAATTCAATAAATAAATATATATAGAGAAATTCAACCAAGAACAACAGAACATAACATATAAGCATTTTTATTCTAGTCTTTTTATTTGTCTTTGTTTTATGTGGAACATGTAACGATGTGTGGGAGAGCCTTCGCAATAGCCCCTCAGAATTTTGCACGTTTAATCCACCGTTACTATAGTTACCGTTCAGGGCCGGTCCTGAGGATTTAAGTGCCCGGGGCGAGACGGGAAAAAAAGGCCCCTATGTACGAATGAATTATCAGT
>WOUH02000031.1:9400284-9421026 GCA_009936405.2 Stevia rebaudiana
CGGAGGTTTTTTTCTTTTTAAATATTGATTTTTACTGTTGTGGACCCCACCCTTCAGCGACGTGCGTCGCCCTTGGCTACGTGCGGCTAGCCACTTCAGTCTCTCCTCCAACACGCACGCCGGACGGGCGGCCGCCACCTTGGCGACGGACAGCCTCCGACGTGCGGCGTTGCATACAGTCTAACTTGTTAATTTAAAGAGCCAAACAAAATTAAGTGGTGATAAACAATTAAACATTATAGTTAGAGGATAATTATTTTTCCTTATTTTTTGTTTACATGGGCCCATCCCAAATATGATTGAAGAAAGGACGCCACAAATGGGCCCACATTAACCGACCATTTATATAAAATAAGACCATGATTGTCGTTGTTAGCCGTAGTCGGTAAATAGGTTTCTTTCTTGAGCTGGTTTTTCCACGAGAACTGGCCGGCTGACGTCGATGGATAGGAGCCAACTGTACATTTGCTTTTTTGGGCTATTACAAACAAAAATAAATTATTAGATTTAGAAAAGGTAGTAGGATTATCGATTGTGCATGCTTAGCTTAATCTACATATAAAAAATTATAATTAGAGTCTAGTTATAGATAGTCATTTGTTTCAATGGTATTATAGTAATTTTTTATTAAGTGAGTTTCCTTAAGGATTGGTGCATGTGACGAAGTTGTCACTCTTTCAGTGATTCATTGGATAAAAGACTGATTTGTTCGCTGCTATAAAAAAATCTATGATAATAAATAATTAAATAGAATTCTTTGAATCGGCAAAAAATTTAATCTGCATTTCATAAAATTTAGAAGTTCTGAAGCTAAACAAAACAAATTTAGAGGTGTCAAATCAAGGAATATCAAATCCAACTTTATATATAAGTTATAGCTCAACGATTTCAAAAGCTTCTAAGTTCAAACGAATTTGTCGTGCTTATCAACATAAGTTAAAATTCAGTTTATTCATTGTTATGGCTCATATAACGCCTATGATTTCTTAATTAAAACCCGTTTGATATTACACAAAGACCAACAATCATTACCGTTGTGTTCTTGTGTAACTTTTTAAGTAGAAAGACATGGAAAATTTTGAAAATACATAAAGACCAACAATCATTCTCTTCTTAATTATCTTTCCCTTCTTTACTTTCTTTTACTAACCTCTTTTCTTTTCTTCGTACATATTTGTTATTAATATAACACTAGGGTAGAGTTATACTAAATAGAGTGCTTAAAATAAGAAACGTAACAGAGATTTATAGCCACTAGATCATTAATCAATGCTTATGATTAAAAAAGTTGTTGGAATGATAGTTTAGTTTTAGCCATGTTGACTTTTTTTCAAAATCCACCACTTTTTAAAACATTTCATAGCTTTTACATACGTCATTATTTTTTTAAAAAAATTATACCATAAAAACGAGAATTTTTTTATCTTTAAAATGAGTATAGTGTTGTTATAAATTTTCTACGTTTTTTCATTTCATTGTGTTTTCCATACAGGTCATTGTGTATAATTCTCGTCATTGTGTTTTTCATTCAGCTCATTGTGTATAATTTTTGTCAATGTGTTTTCCATTCAGCTCATTGTGTTTTTCAAGCTCGACATTTTGTTTTTCTGAACACTAAACACAAGACACAATGGTGTTCAGGAAAACACAATGTCAAGCATGATAGACACAATAAGCTGTTGTAAAACACAATGACCCATATGTAAAACACAATGACGAGAATTATACCCCATGAGCTGTTGTAAAACACAATGACCCATATGGAAAACATAATGACGAGAATTATACACAATGAGCTGTTGTAAAACACAATCACCCGTATGTAAAACACAATGACGAGAATTATACACAATGAGCTGTATGGATTACACAATGATAAAAAAACGTTGGTTTTTATGGTGTGATTTTTTTTAAAAATAACGTTGTATGCAAAAGTTATGAACATTTAAAAATTGTGGGGGAAACTTGAAAAAAAGTCAACAAAGGTGGTCATTACTAAAATACCCTCCAACAACTTGTCTTCTACAATTTGATCTCAATCATCAAGTATAGATCTAACAGTTATAAATCCTTCTTACATTTTTTAGAATAAGCATCCTATTTAGCTGAACCTAACCCAATACAAACAAATGAAAGGATAATCTAAAAAAAATGCAAGTTAATTCGTAAGATCCTACTTTATTACCATCAGTGTTGTTTGCTTATTAATTACTTACCATAAGGTCACTTGTCCTTAATTGCATTCGTTACTCAAGAAAGCCTAACTATGGTCTATGGATTTCTTTTCACATCCAGACACAAAAGAGTGATGTTGGGTTTATAATAATATTTGAGGGCACACATCTATTCCCTCATAATTATTATAATAAACCATGTGATGTGTTTAATTATTATAATATCGCACTCCTATTTGTCTATACACATTTTGCTAATATAGCTATATTTAATTTAAATATTTAATTTAAGTTCTGACGTGTAAGCTTGTGTATTTTAGAAATCTATAATTATATATTGTATGTGTAACAAAAGTTCGTTCAGGAATTAGGACAAATACTCTACAACAGAACTTGGGAAATGTGTATATATTTGTTTACTCTTCGATAATAATCAAAGATGATGACGCTGGTTTGTTGAGAAAAAAGAATCTTTTGAAAAAGTAGATGCTGATTTGTTGGGAAAAAGAATCTTTAAAAAACTATAGGAAAAATTACTAAAATATCATGTTGACCAACTTTTTATCAAATTAGAGATGAAAATAGAGGCTAAATCTGATGGCTAAATTTTGGTCAACAACTACTAAAAATGTAACACATATCAATACGCTGGCTAATTTAGCCGGCCATTTTTTCTGAAAAGAACTACCGTATTTCTGACACGTGTCCATTGCTTTTTTGTCCCCCTCAAATGAAACATGTTTTTTCCCTAGCTAATCGTTTGCTGACACGTGACACCCCAATGTCTCAGACTAAATTTTTAAAAGCACTGGCTATTAGCCATTAGATTTAGCCGTTAATTTTTTAGCATGCGGTATCTAAAATTTAGCTCACGCTTTATGTTTTTAGCATTTTTTTTAATTCACATTTTGGTAATTTTTCCAAAACTATAAGTTCCATTTTGGTTCAGTGGTATACGAATTAATGATATTTGAATGAATTTTTTAAATTTTTATCAGTGTGTTTTATTGGTAATTTTGTGACTGGAATTGAAATGTTAAAATGCTGAAAAAAAACAGCCTACCCATAATTTGCGGAAAAATATAAGACCATCATTTGGGAAAAGGTAAAAAAAATACCCCCACATATACCCCATATAAAAAAAACATACCTTCATATTCATTTATTTGGGGAAAATCCTTATATTTGAGGGCAAACATCTATTCCCCATAATTATTATATGTATAATTCTTTTTTAGTGTGATCGAGGTATTTAGTGTCAATAAAAAACAATATAAAATAACATACTTGACGACTATTTTGGTTTTAGAGTAAGTCAGGTTGCCTTCTCAAAATTGCTAGTTTACTAATTATTGATTAATTAAGAAAAAGTAAGTTGGAGGTTTCGATTTGAGTTGTGAAAACGATTGCAAAAGCAACAACTTGATTCGGGCATTCGGTTATAAAACAGTTGATGAAGAAATGATCACATTCAAGATCCAAGTGCTAAGTTATAACTCAAGGTTTAGTTTACCTTGACACAACCGATATATCCAATTCACAAAATAGTAACTTGATTATCTTAACAAATCACAATCAATGCAAAAGATACAAAGCTAATGAAACACAACCAAGTTAAATTGCTCTACACGTTAGGGACGAAAACTGCTAAGACTTGAAACGTTATGGACGGAAACTGTTAAAAGTGGACTGAAACTTTTAAGGGTGGACTGTAACTGTTAAGTCTTGCAATCTCATAGACGAAAACCGCAATGTACTTCATTTAAATTTTAAATATGACTTGTTTTTTTAATTTGTAAAATTACCAATTAAGTTTAAGAAAACTATATTAAAAATTTTAATGAATAATTTTAAAACCTCAAATCATAATTTATTGTAAGAGAAATGTAAAATATTTATTTGTTTTGAGTATTTACAACATAGTAACTTAATATATATATGCGTCCAACAAACTTTTCTCAAGTGGTAAGAGCCCCACCTGTCATGGATTCGCATCTCATTTTGGGCAGTTTAAATGGACACCAGGTGAAGGGTTAGGGGGACGTCTGTTTCACTACTGCCCCGTTCAGAGAACTTACGTGGTACGTGAAAACAACGCCGTTAAAAATATATATATATATATATACATGGAGTGTTTCAATGATAAAGAAATTAAATGTAAAATGTTGATAAAGTAAGTACCCTAGATCTTGCGTGACCTATTGTATTTGTTTATTGATCCAAGTGAATTCTTTTTTTGTTTATTCTTAATTCGATACAGCCCACCGAAAAACCCAATTATCAAAATTTAATAAATTCACGTGTCTTCCTTCTTCCAAGTTGGCTTTGGGTTTTGTTGACCAAGATTTCAATTGCTAAATAGATTAACAATAGGATCCAGCGCATTAATCCGTTTACCAATTGGTAGCCCATTTCTTTTGATTTCCTTTGGCCCAATTAACTCAAGCGTAACACAATAATGCACTCAAAAGATTAGATAAATAACACTCTTATTTCAGAGACTTACAAATTCACGTTAAAACTTATTAAATAACTAACAGTAATGATTTTGCATGTAAAAATGTTATAAAATAAGATAAATAATTTAAAAACTCAGTTTTGGCAGTGAAGTGTTTGTGGGTCAATAACCCGGTCTAGACTATTTCAAACCTTACTGAATCTGGGTTTCAAACCTTAAACCCACTTTAAAGTTGTTATTTGTTAATCCAACCATCTAATTACCAACTAGAATCGCCACACTAAATTACCATATTCTTTTACATCCAATTTTAACAAAAAGCCAACCAATATATATCTAGGGATGCATTCTATTAAAAACTAACAATATGTTGATTGTTGAGAACTTTATAAAAACTTGTACATAGTGCCTAAATGATTGGAAAGATGAGTGGGCCCGACGGTTAATTAACTCTCTTATGTATTAAAACATGTCAATATAAATGGTTTTTTGTTTCTTAACAAAAACTGATTCTTAATGAAACATCCCATATATATATATTGATTCGGTGTTATCTCATTTTTTCTAATCCTTTTAAATTATTTATTTTAATTGGATAAAAAAGTTAAATTTTGGTGACACACGTTAATGTTAAAAAAGTTAGAGATTGAAAGTTAAGAATAATTTTTAAAAAATAGTTGCAATTTAATCTAAAGGGTAAAAGTAGGAAGAAGTAATTTTTAAATCTTATTTAGACTACTCTCATTCACAACCCAATGCAACCAAATTTTTATTAAAAAACTAATTTCTTTTTCCTTCACCTACACAACTCAACCTTTATCTAATTTTTTATTCTCATTAACAACCCAACCTCACTGATTTTTTAATCATTTATATTAAAAAAATTTAATTATTAAAAATAACTCCATTTTCAATGAAACTTATATCAAAATGTTCGAAATAAAAAACGAAATAATGTTGTCTATTTAGTTTTTTTAAAAAAGTTAAAAGATAAAAGATATAATAAAAAAATCAAATTATGCTTTAAACTAAATAATCAATGAAAAGGTAGAAGAGATGTGTCTCAATCTGATAGGTGGAATCAATTTAAAGTCAATTTGTATTAGGTCACAACTTGGGTTGTTGGAACGAACCGGTTGCCCACAAAGGTTGCCACATATTTATTTATTTTTTTCTTATTATTACATGTGGCAACCAACCTTTTTTAAAAGGTCATCAATGGAGATAGTTTTAGTCAAAAGATCGATTAATTCATTTCTTGAAAAGGCTAATAAATAATTTAAACCTTGCGAAAACTATTACATTCTTTATTGAAACAAAGCACTCCGATACAAATAGTTGTTTCCTAATTATCACATTCGTTGATGTTGTTATATAATCATCATTTTTGGGACATTGACAACGTGACATTAACGAGCTTGGTCTTCTCTTTAGTCATGCTAATCTTGATATGATTTGTGTATCTCTCAAACACCTCCTCGATGATCGACTCGCCAAAGTGACTCAAAACCAAAGGCTCCGCAACGGCTCGCATACATTTGCCCATGTTATATCCTTGATCATCTTATTCAGATAAGTTGAGGTTGTCGCCTGTGCACGCATCCCAATTCACTTCAGAAACCTCAACGCAATTTATCAAAAACGACCCTTCTTTCTCGACTTGATTACGGACTTCTTTCGGACTTGGAGTGTATTGTGGAATGTTGAAGGAATCAAGTTTCTCCTCTTCTATAAGTACCTGCTTTCAACAACTTAAAGTTTATTTTAAGGTGATTTAGCTTATTTCTTAAAGAATGAAACAATGTATTCTAAATAATTTCTTTTTTAAAGTGATTATTTGACTTTTCAATGTTAAAAATAAATTAAATATTGTGATAGTATATGGTTGTTTGGCTTTTCTAACATATCAATATATTGGTAATAACATATTGGTAATTGCTCGGCTATTATGAACTTGAGTGTGCTCTAAAGGTGTCTTTATAAAAGAATTATAGTGTGTTAGAGCATTCACATCCTATTCTTTAAAAAATATATGAGTATAATTTTTATATTTTTTTAGTTGGTTAAGAGTGGTTCTGAGTGGAATAGAGATAGAAAATTTGATAAATTAGTAAATATAGAGAAAAACATTGTTCATTTAATTGAATATGAGAGAGAAAAGGTAATGATAAATGTATAAAAAATATTATTTAATTGAATTTGAGAGATAAATGTAATGATAAAGGTATAAGAAAATATTATTAAATTGAATATGAGAGATAAAAGCTAGTGATAAAGGTATACAAAGTTTTATTTAATTGAATAGAAGAGATAAAAGGTACTGATAAAGGTATAAAAAGTTTTATTTAATTGAATAAGAGAGACATAAAATAAATACTTTTAATGAATTGTAAAGATAAAGATAGAGAACGGGATGTGAATGCTTTTAATCAAGTAGTTTTAACCGTCCTGTAATTGTGTCCCAATGGTAAATCACCCTCCCTCCCTAGTGGAGGTCAAGGGTTCGATTCTCATCTGAAGCATATTCAAAGGACATCTGGGTAATGGTTTGAATCAGGGCTTTATCCCAGGTTCGGACCTGACGAGGGGCGAGAGTTTACGGATTCCATCCGGTTCCCGAACATCTAGGGGTGTGGTCTCTCATGGCGGTCTGAGTAGTCGACCTTGGTGCTTGAACGCCCTGAAATCGGTGATGTGCACGTGAGAGACCCAACGCTGTTATAAAAAAAAATTCCATTGTGAAGTGTGATTTGTGAATTGTGATTACACTACGGGCCTCAAACATAAAACTACAACTCTGATCTAGGCCATTAAATACCATTTTGAATTGTGATTACACTATGGGCCTTAGAGGGCAATAATACTAGTTGGTGTAGCCCGTGTCATATTAGTATTCGGAAATTTCTCTATAATAAGGCTTTAAACCCAACTTATGAATAATATAAAATATAAACCAAACAAGGGAAAGGGAATCATCTATAACTGACCAATTTGGATTAAAAACCCACAGAATCACTTCTAAACTATAGTTTTGAATTGTTTTGCTATGCCATTTGCTTGGCTGAATAATGTTATTTCACAAGTCAAAAAGTTGACTTTGACCATGTCTGCGAACAAAATGTAAGACAATTAAGATGCTTTACAGATAGATTATAAGAGATGTCATTTTCTATACTTCTTATTCCGTTATGTTTTAATTTTTTTAACAAACAATATAATATAAGACATTTTTTAAAGTATACTACAATTTGCGTCTATGTCCTTTGCTTCATTCTACATATTGAGTCATCGCCACTGAAATTTGCATCTATTGTCAACTTTCCGTTAGAAATTAAACCGAGGAAATTATGTTGAGGGGTATAAAGGTAATTTATCCCCCGAGAAAGGATTTATAGTCATTTGCTCTAGTAAGCACCCGATCCCCAAAATCATCCCTTGATCAAAAGCGCCGTCGCACCTCCTTCTTCTCTGATTAGAAGCATCTCCTTCTCCTTCACCGATGGCTCCTTCAATCATAATGCCGGCGGAAATCAAGTCCCATCACGTGACAAGTTCATTTCCTGACCACCGTCTCCTCTCTTCCTTTTCTTGATCGTTCGGATAAAGATAAACCTGATTGGGTGTTGATCTAAGCTAACCAGCCAATGTGATTTATATTTTGTAGCTAGAATGCTGTTGAATATGATTGTAGGCTACCTCCAGTTGCATCATATGTTCGTTTTGAAAATCAAGAAAAACCTAACATCAACTTCAACTCCTTTACAATGTGCTATGATGGTCGGGTTAGAGTAGCAAAAGAATGGTATCCATATTGCTCTTAGGGTTTTTTTTGGTAATAAATTTACCTAGGGTTGGAAATGAACTAAACGTTCGATAAATAGTTCGTGAACCGTTGGTGGGAAGTTCGTTTGTGTTCGTTCGTATAATAAATGAACGAACATGAACAACAAATCCGTCCATTTAGTTAAACGAACGAACATAAACAAGAAAATTCATCCGTTTAGTCAAACATACGAACATGAACAGATGTCACGTTCATTCATTTGTGTTCGTGAACGTTTAGTAAAATGTTTGTTTACATTAGGTAAGATGTTCATTTACGTCCGTCTGTTTATGTCATTTATGATTGTAATTCCATGTTGACCAATACTTATTTTTTATATATATAAAATGTTTATTTATATTTATTTAAGGTGATTAATATGTTTTAGGATTTAGATTAAGAAAAGTTGATCGTTATTTTTTAATTTAGTATATGTTCGTTTGCGTTCATGAACCGTTCGTGAATACATATAATTCTTAATGAACGGACACGATCGAACAAGAATTTTCGTTCGGTCGATGTTCGTGGACCGTTTGTGAACAAGTTGAATGCTTAACGAGTGAACATTAATAAAGGCTCGTTCGTGTTTGTTCGGTTCATTTCGGCATTTCAATCATGCTAAAGGCCACAAGAGTTGACATTGTTTCAATAATCAACTATCACAAGTTGTGTAAAAAATGGACGCAAAAGTCGTAAGTTGACCGAATAAAGAAGTTGGTTACAAAATTATTTCCGAGTATCGTGGTGATATGAGACAATTTAGAGAAGTTGGTAGAGATTAATGTTAACAAAACCGGACGGTGTATTGAAGCGTTCCGTACTGCTAGTTTAACTTGTTGAACCAAACTCAACCAAATATCTTCATAATAAACCTTTATAAAAAAAAGGCAAGCTTATAACACTATTCTACAATTTATTAAGCTTTGAATACAGCTTTGAATTGTGCCTTAAGGGTTAGTATTTTACAAGTTCTCAACATGTTTTGATTATATGTAAGCAATGTAAGAATGTATGTGATTTATTCTAGGTTTGAAATTGGTTTTGCTTTGAACAAGAGAGCAAATGAGATCTAATGGTTAGAAGATTTACGGTAGAAATACAGAGAAGAGGTGAAGATATGTGGATATGGTGATGAAACTGTACACAAGCACGAATGACAATACAAACTCTGATCTAATCTGAACCATTGAAATACGTTATGTATTGTTTTAAATTAAATGAATAAGTGGATACAGGGTTAAATGGTAATAACAATTTAGGAGGGTTAATATTTGTTTCAAATCATATATATTTATATATATATGTGTATATATTCATTTCTTTCGTGTTTGTCTAAGTTAATTATTTTTGTTTATTTGATGTGTTATGGCTTTACGTTGAAACAATAGTCGTTACAGTGTCTTTTGGTATTCATGTCACGCCATGACGGCATTCCTCACGCAACACACACCAGAAACATCATAATTAGTTTAAACAAAAGATTTATCTTTTAAATTAAAATAAAATAATATGATGTTCTATTTGATATTTATAGTTTAAAGGGTCCAAATAATATATTGATTATATAATATGAAATAATGGAGAGATTTTGAATTAATATGGTTAGAAATAAATACAAAGTCATAATCTTTTTAAATTAGTTTATTAATACTTTCATACGTGTATAAGATGTGTTAGATAGTTAAATTTAAATCATATAATCTAAAAAAACAATATTTCTAAGAAAAAGAGTTACCAAGGTCAATTAAACCATCAATCCGATTTAGGTGTGTTCAACCGCCACTTGTAAAAAAATGCCAATAAGATATATGGATTTGCCAATTCAATCTAGTTAGGGTTCAATTCAATCCCAATCCAACATTATGGTTGTAAGACGATACGCACTGGGGAATGAGAGAGAGGGAGTGAAGGTTGCCATCACGTCGAGCATACCATAACCGGCAGACGTGAGAGGGGGCGTGAAGGAGGTTGGTGTGGGCTAGATCACGGGTGTGGTGATGTTTATTGTTTTTATTGTTTTTTTATTTATTTATCAACCAATCATAATATATCACCTCATCCTCATACTTTTTTCCATCACTCTCACTCTCACTTGCCTATTACATAATAAACATCACTCACGTTATAATATTCTCACTCATACGTGGCACTGACGTGTCATCACTCACACCCCACCAACACTCATACGTTATGCATAGCGTAAGTTGTAACAACAATTTCATTAATCCTATGGCCAATAAAAATTTGTATTAATATATACATTTAATATTGTTTATAATTCTAAATCTGATATTAACTATTCATAAGAAAGTGGTCAAAACGAGTATAAATGAGTATTTGGATCATGACAACTAGCTTAAGAGTTGTAGATATAATTTGAATTGTCGATTTACCCTAACAAGATGAAAAATTCTAGTTCCGATACCGTGGATAATATCCGAGATATTAAAAGTCAGAAGGCTAAATCAGTTCATGAACTTATAGTTTAGGGATCATTTGTAACTCACACAACCTTCTTTCTTAAGTATTGTCTTTCTCAATCCTAGTGTCTTATTTCTCCGTGTAGTTGCAGTGTAATAACTTGATCGCGTTTAGACAAATATTATATTATTATTATTCAATTATTTTATTTATGTGTTTATTTATCAAAGTTTTGACCAATACATAATCAAAGATTATATATACATCCACACATAATCCTTTTTTTGTGGATGAATTCAATGGGTCGATCAAAAAAACTTAAAAACTTCCTCTCAGTTTTCAAAGACAAAGCCCATATCATCAAAGCAAAGTTCTCAATCACCAGCCACACAACCTCAGCCATCCAAATCGTTGTTATTCGCGCCACCACCCGCTCTACCCGATCCCCGCCACAAGACCACCTTATCTCCGCCCTTGTATCCTTTAGCCACACGGCTCGACACTCTGCATTAGCATGTCTAACCACAATAATCAATCGTCTCCACCATCATCACCAACCAAACGTTTATGTCACACTCAAGTCACTCATAACGCTACACCACATGATCAAACGCGGTTCATTTGTTCTCAGTGAAGAAATCTCATCGATCCGGTCTACGTCGACCATGGGTTTTGGTTTTCTAAACCTCTCGAGATTCTCTGATGATACTGACACACAGTCGCGTGAATTTTCCTTGTGGGCCCAATGGTATGCACGGTTTTTGGAAAACAACTTATCAACATCTACCATCCTAGGCTGCTACTTGTCGTTGTCAAAACTTGAAACCGCAAAAAAGAAAGAAAAATTAAAATTTTCTTTATACAATGATTTATTCAAAGAAATTGAAGCACTAGTTTCAACGGTTGAAGAGATATGTAACACGCCAAAATTGTCACATTGTAGAAAAAACGACATTATTAATGAGATAACAAGATTAGTGGGAGAAGACTACCGTGTGATTCAGTATCATACTATGATTCGACTCACTGAGTTGAGTAACCGGATCCAGAACTTTAGCATCAACGAGTTGAACATGTTGACTCGGTGTTTGGAGAGATTGGAACGATGTAAAGAGGGACTAATAGAGTTGTTTGCAAACCGGATGCGAAACCAACCGTTTTGGGAATTGGTGACCGAGTTAATGGCAAAACTCGTGAGATTGAAAGAAGACAAAGAAGTGAAATTGCTCTGTTGGAAGTTGATCGAGTATGAAACCGTGTCAACTCAATTAAAAAATCAACTCGTGGTAGCAAGTCGACCGTTGTGAATATTGTGGTTTGGAGAAGGTCATGATTGATCAAAAATTGACTGGGTCAATCTAACAATTTCTATATCTACCGCGTGATATATTTTGTAGCCTTTTCTTTTGACTTTTATAATATTTGATATTTTGGTTATTCTATATTTCTTTGGAAACTAAACCAACTTTCTAATTCTAAAATAGGGATATAAATTTCGGATACGATACACATAACATATATGGGTTTAGATTTAGATTTAAATAAGTTTTAGTTGAACCACAAACAAGTTTAACCGAAAGGGATCGTGTTCATCAGTTTTTCAGGGTCGGTCATGAGGATTTAAGTGCATAGGACTAAGACAAATAAAATGTCCCTAGGCCCGAATGAATTCAATTATATAGACTTTTTTTTAACGCCGATTAAAGTTATAACAATAAACATAGCAAACTCAAAGTATTAGAATGTCATATCGTAATAGACTAATATTGTATGTATATGAATCGTTATATATTTTAAGTTTTATTTTAATTAAGAATTTAGGATTATGATTTTAATTAAGATACCGAATGAATACTTGAATTACTGAATGAGGTTTTTTTAGGATAGATTTAAAATTGAATTGGATTTGTTATGGTGCTATAACCTTTTTAAATAAGATTGGTTTGATTGGATAAAATCAATGCTTTTATAACCGGACCGGACATCGAACCAGACGTCTTACTGGTTAACTGGTTGGATCGGTCGAGCCAGATTTGAAAGCGATGTGATGGAATAGTTGTAGTTTGTTATATTAAATTACATAATAAACTAGAAATTAACTTATTAAAAAGATATATAATAAAAAATAAATAAATGCTCAGTAATAAATAAAAATGTTACATGATTTAAATATAAATGATTATTAACATGTTATGGGTCAAAGTTGTTAATATGGAAAATGGTATTTAAACTAACAACTATGAATATGATCAACCTTCCTAGCTTGATTGGTAATTTACAGTTAAACTTTAATGAGGTTGTAAGATAGAAACTTTCTAGCTGCTTTTTAAAAGAATATTCAAAACTTTCTTTTTTTTTTTCCACAAAAACTCATAAACCTATCACACATCGCCCTTTAGAAGAATTCTAAAGTAATATATGTTTTTAAATCAACCAAACAGCTCAAGGCTTTCTTAGAATTTTTGCTAATTTTTAGGTATTTTAATCTATTTTAAACCTAATTAGATAGATTAAATATTCAAAATATGTAAATTATTTTTCCAGAAATTTGTGAAAAATAACATAAGCACAAATATGTTTTTTTAAGAATTTTGTATAATTTTCTAGAATTTAAAATTATTAAAAGATGAATTAAAATAATTAAGAGGATGATTAATCAAAAAGTAAAAGAGACATGGGGAGACAGATAAATCGCAACTTCTAAATGTCTTAACCACCACGTCGCATGGTGGTTTACTGATTGTAGATAGAAAGTAATGATTATAATGAGTATAAAAAAATTATATATGAACTTTTATTTTAATTTTGGGCCCCTAAAAATACCGAACCAGGGTGGTGGCCCGGTTCACCCTCCCTGTGGGCCGGTTCTATTCATGTTAACTTAATGGGTTGCTGGCTAACCATCTAATTTTATGCACTTATTTCATTTTAATTAGTTTTTTCAAATGTATTTATAATAAGTAACATTACGTTTCACTATAACTAAATAATGTTTTTTTTGTATTTATTTCTTATTTGTTGCTTATAATTTGTTTGATAACAAAAAAATTGTTTGTTAGCTAGGTGATGTGGTATAGTGTCGTGGGTTACCCGCGTGAGAGCCTTTCACAACATTTAAGTCATGGAATACCGCCCCATTTAACGTGACTGTCATCACATATGGTAGCTGTGAGAAATCTTACCGGTGTGAGATTTTAATTGCAATTGAAGAAAGTAGATGTTGGCACGCCGGCCCCACCTACGATCTAGCCAAAGAAGGTCGTCGATCATGCTGGAGACGTCGTCAGAGCGTGGTTCCCTCTCTGTCTATCAAACGTTCTCACTCTATTCACATTGGATATGTTAGTGTGTTCTTTGGTAACATCGTTGAACGTTCTCATGCCAGAGACGTCGCCGCTGCTGATGTTCGTCTTACCGGAGACGCCGCAAGAATTGTGTCGGTCTCCCTTTATCTCTCAAACTTTCTTTTTCTAACATACTATATATGTATGTTTCGTCTGAATAATGGGCCGGTTAAATGTGACAACTTTACTTTTCTTTATAAATAAATCCCTTTAATAAAAAAAATAGTGAGCACTCACTAGCTCCTGCCTCCTCGCTAGTTTGTGGTTTAATAAAAAAAATTTGCGGTTAAGAAAACAGCGGCCCTAGCGTTTTAAAAAAAAATTTGCGGTTAAGAAGATAGCTCCTGCCTCCTTGCTATTTTAATGTGAAACAACGCCTTTAACTAATCAAGATTTTAGTAACTAACTTTAAGTCTTTAACTAATGCGTCTTAGGGAAATAATAACACATCTTGGTGCGGATTGGAGTTTAACAATGTGTTGGTTGAGTTTTTAAAATCTTATCATTTATTATCTTCATTTTGTCTCGCTTTTTAGTGCCCAGCTATTAGACGAAGAGAACATATTATAAAATAGACCGTAAACTTAACTAAACTAAAGTACAAATACAATGGAAACCAATACCCATACAATGCATACTAAAATCATAAAATGTACTAACAACTAAAATAGCTTTCACCTAACCTTTTTGTTAATACAATTGAATCTCAATCATAAATTATAGCTCTAATGCTTTAAATAATTTTTAAGTTTCTTTTATAATAAGAAACTTATTATAACCGAACCCCACACACACACACACATATATATATATATATATATATATATATATATATATAAAGAAAGAAGAAATTACCGCAAGCCACAATAAATTAAACGCAATGTTGCTTGGCTTGCATCACGGAAGTACGCTTCTTTCGCCTATATATGCACATTACTTTACATGTTGTACACGAACTTTAACTTGATATAGCTCGATTTACAACACGGGAGTACGCTTCTTTCGCCTGAGAACAAGCTAATTTTGTGAGCTCATAGACATCAACAACATATGTGACAAATGAGTGAGTTCCATAATTGGGTATCAAGTATGTGTAAAAAAAACTTATATTCTCATATGAAAAATGGCTCAAAGACCTTAATGTATGACTAGTTAAGACAAACATAATCTAATATTGCAATTACCACATATGAAGTGAAAGCATAAACATTTTTACAATACCTGTTTTTCCCACTCGCATCTCATAGTTATGATGGCTAGTGACAACGTTTGGACTATTGTCCCACCCAACATTCCGGCCCAGAGACCCTGTTCAAGTCAACAAGCTAGCGAGTTGAATTTACTATGGTTATCTTAATCATATGTAGAAACAAGGGTGAAGACGTCGAACCTTAATGCCAAAACCAAGAAGCCTTTCTAGTACAATACCAAGTGGAAGTCCAATAACATAGTAGCTTACAAGATTAACAATGGCAACCTTGGATTGCCAACCACAACCAAGTGCTACTCCTACAAAGTTTTAAATACACAAGAAATTATAATTAATGTACATCTAAAAAACTAAAATAAAAAAATAATGTAGAAAAAAAAATTATGTTATTGGGAGTATTCTCTTTATTGTTTACTTTACAAATAACCTTGTTAGAAGTGAGATTTTACTATATACATTTATTTGTTTGTTACCCACTAAAAGAATGTCTTGCTCACCAGTAAAAACCGGTTGAATGCAACTAAAAAGAATGGTGAGCGATAACAACACCGAAAGTTCATCCACCATGTTAATGACAATGTTGTTTGATGTAAAGATCATTGCTAGTTTGTCGGGAAATGCAACAATTAGTGCACAAAACAATAGCCCAATAAGGATAGAAGTTAGTAACGATATCTTGGAGGCAAATATAGCGCCTTTTGAATTGCCTGCTCCAAGCTCGTTTGCTACGCGAACACTGTTCACAGAAAATCCAAAACACATTACAAAACTTCATAGAACCTAGTTAGTTCTGCTTTTCAAAAAAAAAAACCTAATTAGCAAAATGCCAAAATGTAAGAGCGTTAAATAAACGAAAAAGAATTCAGTTCAATAAAAAGCAAAAGTTTTATAATAAAATCACATTGATAAATTCTCAAACCACTTCCAAGTAGAAATGATAACTTTTGCAGGTTAACCTTGTTTAATTAAACAGTCAACTTGTATAACTCATTTATTAAAACCATCATGGCATCATCCTATTCAACACGTTCACAACTTTGATTAGAACTCATCTACAAACACTCAACCCATTTGACTAGTTTAATTACCCTTTTTAAATGGATTTGAGGACGTACATTATGCGTTTGTCTTTGACATTTAACAAATACGAGTCCTATTCAAGTTTAAAAACTTAATCATTAATGAGACACGATTTATACCCATACGTTTTGCTACCACATGATTCATGTAAACATTATTATTTAAGTAGTTCGGGACCATAAACGTACCCAGTTGCAGCCAAGAATCCGTATGGAATCATGATCTCCCAACCATAAGTAGTGATGCTGCAAGAGAACGAAAGATTGGACATAAACATGTTCACAAACATGGATTCGATCTTTATTTCAATTGAAAAAAAAAAATCATGAAAATAGATGCAAACCATATCGAAAGAGCATCAATATCGATCTCATTGTTACCCAAGCTTCCAGCTACTATCACCAATACGCGATAGTAAAAACTCTCCAGCCTAAAACAGCAACGATATTACATCATTCAGCCTATAAAAAAAGTAAAAAACTAAATATAAAGTGTTCAGTCACAAAGAAGAATAATTCCTAGTTTGGTTGCTAATTCGTTAACCATTTTCAGTCACTAAGTCGCAAAAACAGTTGCAACAGAGTTTAAAAATTTGATAAAAAAAAGGGGGTATATTAAATGGTATATGTGCCAGTGCTGAAATGGTATCAAAATTTTAGAAAAATAGATACGAATACCATTATTGAATCTATCAGTTTGATAACGGTACTCCGTACTAAATGTTCATCCCTTTAGAAATTAACAAATGTAACTTACGCAAGCATCACACTCGAAGCCGCCGATAGTTTAAAAAACTCCCATAACCCAGAAAACGCTTGCATCGAGAAACCATTCCACGACTCGCGACACCCACCAAACGCGACATACGCAAACATACCGAAAACAGGCAACCACCATGACAAATCAAGCGTAATCACCGCCCCAATAACACCAATCTCATACTCATACACAAAAAACCAATTAAGTAAAAGGTGAACAACAAGAGCTACACCGGTCACCAAAGCAATCACCGGCGTCTTCAGTTGACACTGCAAGAATCTTACCAAAGTAAACTGAAAAACGTAGCTCATATGCATCGGAATCAGCCACATTGCCACTTTTCCGGCCAAATCCGCCACCTCTGATGGTTGTCCGGTGAGTTTAAGTATCGGAGTTGCAAATATGAAAAGTGGTAGTAGTAAGATAGAAGCTATAAGCAAAACAACCCATGATCTTTGCAAGTAAATTCCCAACATGTGATATTGTTTTGCTCCGTAAGCTTGACCGCAAAGAGTTTCCAAAGCGCTTGCCATTCCTAGCTACAAAATAAGTTGATTGCCAGTCGGTTATAGAGAAAAGAACTCTTCCTTTAGACAATTAAAATATTTGTTTTCATTTATTTGGTATGTGTATTCCGAGTATTAGACTTATAGGCCAAAATTCGTGATTGCGATATGATGTTGCGGGGGAAAAAACATGCAACACAGTATTCGTTCTTATTAGTTTATCAATCGATTAGTAAAATATTGTGTATTCTCAAAACATGAACTGGGGTTCAACAAGCATAAAATGAGCAATGAACTGATGAAGATCTAAAAAGCTATAAAAAAAAGGTATTGAGAGATGAGCTTCAGGTGAGGAAGTATGATATGGATCGGTGGTGAATAAAGTGTGAAGAATGGAGCTTAGTCGGCAGAGGAGGGGATATGTTTTTTTTCTTTATGTAGCCATGTAGGGAAAGGTTCCTGTTGAATTATTTGGCAGGATAATTAGAACTTGAAAGTATTTAATGGGTAGAGAAGTGTAACCATGGTCATGTGTAATGGGACTTGACCACCAAGTGACCATCATAGGTGACACTTGGTCACATCAAGTGATATAAACAAGTGACAATTTTCACTTGGTGATGAACATGAATGCAATTAATTTTATTACTTGTTTTAATATTAACAAATAGAAATAATCAACATTATTATTAATTTTTTCCATCACTCACTTTCTATTCAAGCTCTTTTACTCACATTCAGCCCGTTTACGTGACGTCTATGTGGAAACATGGTCAAGCCATTTTAAGTGACCAAATTCATAAAGACAAACTTTCCCATTGAATGTCATAAATTTCTTAAAATTGAAAAAAAAAACATAAACCGGTCATAACCATTATTAATTATGTTTTTTTTTTATTTTTTCTTTTCTAAATCTTTTAATTTTAATGATAAAAATATAACAAAAAGAAAAAAAATTATATACCAGCTCGTGCAATTACATATATGTAACCTGTATGTTATATATATATATGCATATTGAATTAGTTATATGTATGAAGCTTTATTAGCTACATACGTAACTTTTTTATTACATATACATAACTCTGTAACCTCCATATTTTTTCCAAACTAAAATTTTAAAAATTTAACTGATTTGAGAAGTTTTATAAGTTTTTTCAATATTTATGAGCTTTCTCATTATCCTTCTCACTTGAATTGGAAAAACCCAAGAAACTTGTATTTTATATATGTAACAAAGTTTTTTTTTTTTTAATTTACATTACTTTTACATTCAATTTTATGACTTTTTGTACAAAAAAAAAAAACAAAGCTCTGAGTGGATATTTCTAAAAAAATAATTTTGTACAAAATTTGTCAATGTTGCATGTGTAATATGTGCTGAAACATTAAATATACGTGGATTTTTGTTATATTTTACATTTTTTTAAGGTACTCATTTATTTATTTTATTTATAAAAAATGATGAAAATGCATACAAAACCAACCATTTTTTTCTGACAAAAAAATAATAATGTTACATATGAATGTTTATTCTATCCTTATTATGAATCATATAAGAGTGAATCAAAATTTTATGACTTTGTATATTGTGTTTACAGAGTTGAAATTCTTAAGATTAAGACATTTGATTAAAAAAAAGATAATTTTGTCTATCTTAAATATTACAGGGTTAGGTACAAATATGAAAGATTCTTATTGTAGGATAGTAGGAAAGATTTTAATTTTCTCATAACCGACTCAAATAAACTTCGAAAACTCATTTTATTGGCATTAAAACTGTCTCGTCGAACCTTTTCATCTTAACTTTTAGGGTTTAGCTTTTACGATTTAGGCTTTTCTTTTAACTCGTGGAATTAATGCTAACATTTAATACAAGAGTTTCTTTGTTGTTTATGCTTTTGTTAGGTTCGGTAATAATACTAAGTCATTATTATGATCGTAAGCGATATAGTTACATATTTACATATAGGCAACAGCTTTTTTAATTCGCTTTAAGCTCCATAAAAGTGTAAGCCCAAAGTGTTTAGATTGTTTTTAAATTGTGTTATTTAACTTATTTCTACACCACCAAATAAATCTCTTATACCACTAGCTAGGGACAAGATATGACGAACCATCGGTTAGCTTTTCTAAAGTTTAAATTTTCAAATATTTTTTACTTTTTCACAGTTTAAAAAAAGCCAAACGATCATTTAATCCGGAGTAAGATAAGAGTTTAAGTGGTGTGAGAAAAGATAATAAACTAATGTTATTATAAGTACAAATTGGATTACCAAGAAGCCGAATGAGATGGAGGTGATGACGGTGGTGGCGATGGATACGGCGGCGAGGTCAGTGTCACTGAGGTGGCCGGCGAATGACTGTGTTATGACAGCAAGCGAGTATAAACATAGACGTGCGAAGATTGACGGACCGGCGATCTTCCAAATCTTGTTTGATTCTACCCATGTTCGCTGGATTAATGAAACTTCGAGATGGTCCGATTGATGTTGTTCTTGGTGGTTGACGATGGAGGTTGAGTGTAATAGAGGTTGGTGGTGGTGGTTGTGGTTGTGTTCTTCCATCTGAATTTTCCAACGCCGGCGACAATCACACCGTGAATCGGAAGATGTGGTATCCTTTTATGTGTGGTTAGTATGAATCACATGGTGGGGTTCGTTTGAAAATATGGCAATGAATGAAGACGATCCGCATATATTGGATTCTACCAATAAATACAACGTCATTTTCAAAATATACAACATCATTTTCAAGATATATGTAAATTTTATTGTTAGCATTGTTAGTTAGAGCACGCGGAGTGGGAACGGGAGGAGGTCGGGGAAGCCGACGCGGCAGTCGGTGACACCCGGGAACACCGCCCCCCCCGGTTTCGGGGTGGGGAAAATGACCGATGTCGAAGGGTCAGTCAAAGATAAGGGTTAAAACCCCAGTCCTAGCTCACTTAGTAGTAGTAAGTCAGGG
>WOUH02000031.1:9438449-9456125 GCA_009936405.2 Stevia rebaudiana
GGCGGGGGGGGGGGGGGGGGGTACGGTTGGGCGTTTCTTCCTTGTAAGAAGTCTTTTGGTGGTGTTTGGGGTAATGTCGTGTCAGTTATCAATAAACCTATCATTAACGATTGTCCCATCAAGAATTTTTTTAGAGGCATCGTCGGGGACGGGTCCAAGATCAAATTCTGGTTGGACCCGTGGCTCGACAATGTTCCTCTCATGCTTTGTTTTCCTAACATTTTTCACCTTGAGGTTGTCAAGGACTGTTGTGTGCAGGACAGGTTAGGCAGGGAGGTCGTGTGGCTATGGAGGAATGATCCTACTACGGAGGCTGAGGTTGGGGAGCTTAACGCGTTGATGGCCAAGTTGAGCTCGATTTCTCTTTCTAACTCTAGTGACAAATGGGAATGGGTTGGTAATTCCTCGGTGACTTTCAGTGTGGCGGCAGTCAGAGATCTTATTCAAAGGAAAGATGACCATAGTTCTAGATTCGTGATGGAGTGGTGCAAGTGGGTTCCCATCAAATGCAATATTTTTGCTTGGAGGGCTGATCTTGGGCGTATCCCGACGTGTGACGCTCTTATGAGGCGTGGTGTCATTATTCACGATCCTCTCTGCCCCTTTTGTAACGATGTAGAGGAGACGGCTGAGCAGATTTTCACGGGTTGCAGGTTTGCCATTATGGTGTGGGAAAAAAATTAGAAAATGGTGTAGACTCCAGAGTTTCTTTATCTTCTCAGTCATGGACCTGCTTTGTACTCACACTCACTGCCTTGTGAGAGGGGACCGTAAATCGATCATCCACGGTATAATCATTACTGCATGTTGGTGCATCTGGACCGCTATGAACAACATCAAATTTCGCGACAAAATCTCTTCGGTGGAGGATGTTTTCGGGAACGTTAGATCGTTGAGTTTCTTTTGACTTAATAATAGATCAAAGTCTAGGGTTGGTAGCTGGGTAGATTGGTGTAATTTTGTTAATATGTAATTTTTTTTTTCTCCTTGTATGTTCGCTTCCCTAACTCGATTTTCGGGTCAGTTGTTTTTCTAAAGAAGTTCATGTTAAAAAAAAAAAAAAAAAAAAAAAATTCATCAGATAAGATATTTTTAACCTTATTCTAATTTTGTCCTCTAGTGATTAACGTTAAACTATTCATAAACTTGATAATCAGTGTGTCGAATGAAGTTTAAGGTAGCAGTAATGATGCCCTAGCCTGGGGAGCAGATTATGACCGGCAATCGCCGGTCATCATTTTCCTCCATTAACCGGAACATACCTGAAATGTTTTTGGTCATAAAAAGACAATTCTATCTCGCTTTCGCTCTCTACTTTCTCTCTCACACACACTAAAAACACGCACTTTTGCTTTATTTTTTGCAGGCGATGGGTTAATTCATGTCCACACCCTCTTCTTTCACTTATCCTCTGATCAAGCTCACATCCCACCATTGCTAATTTCACATACCTTCGTATTTCTTAATCTGTTCGTTGATTTATGTATAATTGTTAATTGTCACCTACTTCTGGTTCCGCTGCTGCTGCTGATCTGATCATTTTGTTGATCAACAATTTGGTGGAGCTAATTCAGAGAAAAAATGGAGTTTGATGAGCATGAGGAGCGAGAAGAGGAGGTCGGAATTCAGCTGCCGCCGGGAAATTTTGATACGGTGAGGAAAACTGGTGGCGGTGGTGGTGGTTATCGGTATAAGGAGTGTTTGAAGAACCATGCCGTAGGCATTGGTGGTCAAGCGGTGGACGGATGCGGCGAGTTTATGGCTGCCGGAGATGAAGGTACTCTAGACGGGCTAAAGTGCGCAGCTTGTAATTGTCACCGGAACTTCCACCGGAAGGAGGTAGAAGGACAGCAACGACAGCATCACCACCAGCATCAAACCGCGTTGCAACACCATTATATCACAGCAACGCCGTACTACCACCACCGGCCGGCCGGATACCTGCACATGAAACCGGCTCCGTCGTCTCACCACCAGCGGCCGCTAGCTCTGCCGTCGACATCTCGAGACGATCTCGATGAGATCTCAAACCCAAGCTCTAGCGGTGGCGGTGGTGGTGGAAGCGGTTCGAAAAAGCGGTTCCGAACGAAATTCACGGCGGATCAGAAGGACCGGATGCTGGCATTCTCGGAGGCGTTAGGGTGGCGGATCCAGAAACACGATGAAGCAGCCGTACAGCAATTTTGCGCGGAAACCGGCGTCAAACGGCATGTTCTTAAGGTCTGGATGCACAATAACAAGCACACAATCGGTAAGAAACCCTAATTTTTCAACAAAAAGATGAACAACTTTTCGTAGCTACAGAAATTCTTAATTCTCAACTTGTAGTGATCGATCGATCTCAGTCTCGTTTAGCCAGTAGTTTTGTTTTAATTTCGATGATTGTGATCGCAACCTGATCTTAACTCGATCTTAATGTTAATTAATCGTTTAATTTCATGTTCTATTATTCAAATTTCCAAAATCAAGCTGGTGAATCATCATCAGCTTTATCTTCATTGTGGTTTACAAAATTCAAACTATTCATTCACATTGAGGTTAACAAACACGCAGATATCATGAATCCAATAAAAACAAAGAAATTTAATGCAGAGAGAGAAACGAGAGGTGTGATGACGATACCTGAAGGTGAATTAGGAAGACGTGTTAGACATGCAAGGCTAACTTCTGTCATCTGATCTTTAATTTCGTTTATCTCCGTTTTATCTTCATCTTCTCTCTCTAGATCTCTTTTATCATTTTCAAAATAGACATTAAATTCACCGCAATCACCTCATCAATATGCTAATTTGGAGAAGAAAGAACGGCCTGATGATGGTGATGGTGGTGATGATGATGATGTGCATGGGGTTCTGCATCGATCGTACATTTCACATCCAGATTCATCTTACTCGTAATTGTAGGGGTCCAAACGCTTTGTTACACATTTGATTAATTGTAGGGGTCCAAAAGCTTTGTTACATATTTTCATTTAACATTTTTTCTCAACTCAACGGCTACTAAATCGTTGAAATTAACTAAACATATTAACATCTAAAAGGTTTGGTTGGATTATGTTTTAGCCTTTAGATTAAAACCAGATTAAACTAAAAATGATGTGGTTTGGCCAGGTTTTGGCCTAAATCTCATATATCTTGAGTGGATGGATGTTAAAAGGGTCATGTTTGAGAGTTGGTGGTTATATAATACTATGGGTAAGAGGTCCCAGGTTGGAGTCTTACTCGAAGTAAAAAAAAAAATGCTCTTGGGTGAGCCAGGGGGTTTTCCCACAAAGTGGGTTTCCTCCTGGATTGGTAGAGCGGGGTCGCCACGCTTTCAGCGATTCGCTGGCCGGAAGGCTGATCTGTTTGCCAGGGTGAGGCCGGGTGGCCGCGCTATTTGCTGTTAAAAAATATATATATAATCGAAGACAAACCCTATAAGTTTATATGAACCCGAGCATGATAACACGTACCAAAAATAATCTTAGATGCATTAACAAATTATCTTGAACATGATATGAATGTTCGCGAACACAAATAGCCAATTTAGCCTAAACGTTTTTTTTAAAACAAAAAAGTATAGAACAATTGCATTTTTAACAAAAAATCTTATGTAATTTTTCTTTAAATTCAAAGTTTTCACATAAATGTCAATAGACCGGGTGTTGTGCCTCCCATCGTGACCATGAGAGGTGCCACGTCATTCAACTAAGGCCCCAACACTGCCCCTCTAAGCGTGATAGCGGGTGCGAGGGCTTTTCGTGAGTGTAGTCAAGTGTGATCGAAGTGAAATACTTTTTTTTAAACATTCATACAATTATACCACCTCATCATTTTATTTTTTACACACCATCACCTTCACTACTTGTTACACCTTTTGACTCACCCGAAACTATAAAATTTTAATGTCACAAATCAAATATTATTATTATTTTACTGGATATATCTTTACAACAATCTTTGCTATAGTTTATTTAGTGTTCTATTAACTATGATAATTGGTGCCCAGCGGGTTGTAGCTTAAAAATAGTCACGTGTGTACATAGTAGGGTAGTAGCTAGCACCATCTTTAATGAGTTTTTGAGGGTTCGAGTTACAGAACAGAAAATAGTGTAACAAAATTGGGTTTAGTGACATGACTTTTAATAAACATGGGTCGTCCGGACTCAATAACTTCTGCGGTACGAGCATAGTCCGCTACCAACTTATCGTTGGCTAAGGGTAGATGTTGGCGAGCAACTGAAATTGAGCGAACCCATCCGTCGTCCAAAAGGAAACCTGCTTTGCAGTAAAACGACTTGACCAACAACTCTGGTTGGGTTTTGTACCTAGACCTTTCATTTAGAAAGCGACAGAAGTACAACTAGCACAATAACCCTTTGGTAAAAAAAGGCGGTATTTAATTGAATGTAGATTACATTTGCCATTCAATAAGAAAACCTATACTAACTAACTGATGAGTGGTGTGTCTTGAAAAGTTAGCTAAATGGTGAGAGGAGAGCACGATGACCAATAGGTCCCGTGAATTCGAACCTTGCCTTGAGCAGTTTTAAAAAACATGGCAATGACGCTTGTCCCAGGCTACCACTCGTCTTCGTTTCCAAGCCAAAATTGTTTTACATGGCAAGGTTAAAGGATCTTGTCTGGTTTTTCTTGAAATAGTTCGTTGACGAGTTTCGACTCCGATCAACTTGGCCCGTAAGGAGAGTTGTGGTGAGCCTCCATTGCGATCGTAGCATGGGGAGCCCCAATGTAGACGAAAAACACCTTTGGGTGTTAGAGGCGGGATTTCGATCTCTGTCCATGCACCTCTAAGTGCAATAGTCAAAGGCCATTGCGCCAACCGTTGTTAAAAAAAAGTTTATGAGTGGTGTGACAAACTTTTCTTGAATTTGAGTTTCCTTTCAAGTACGAATTGAATAATTAATCAACGAAATGACTGGGATTCAAGTCTCGACTTAGATAAGTGTGAAGAATTTATATGGGTTTTTTTGTCGTTAATTTTTCGCAATTGGATATTTTATCACATATAATACGAATTAGTTGTTAAAAACGGGCTATAAGTATGTGTGTGAATGTGTTTCTACATTTGAAATCACTTTATTAAGATCATTAGTTCTTAAGTAATTAGAATTAGAAGCTAAAACATGTTATATGAGTGTCTAAAACCAATGATCTCTTGGCTTAGTGGTTAAAAGTGAGTGAAAAACAAAGCTTCTCTTGGAGGTCCTGAGTTCAAAATTCAGGCATGGGGTGGAATTAATATTAACTTGATGATAGTAACATACTAACTACTAACATTGGCCGTTTAAAAAAAAATATGAGTGTCTAAACGTGTTCTACATTACAAGGCGGCATAATCACATAATCAATTCCAATTTACTCAAAACTAGACGTTTTAAACAACAAAATATAGAAGCTTCTAGACATTTGAAAATTGTTATAATCCGATAATTAGTTGATAGAGCAAGTCAGTGACTAATTCTAAAAAGTTCAGGATATGTAGAATCCAAAACCTACGCTTCAAATCAGTTTTGCAATAGCGGTCAAAATAATCAGATAATGAATTAAAGAGTGTCGAGAGTGTGGTCATGGTTAATCCCTCAAGCCACTAGGGAGTGGTGTGTTTCAAGCCCTCACGTCCATGTAGTGGCGGATGTATGTAGGGTTTAGGGCTCAACGACCCGCGTAGCCCAAAAAAATAAATTTGTCGTTTTATATACTCGGATACCCCTAACCCAGGAACCCAAAAATTAAAAAAAAAAAAAAAAAAGGTCAAAAGTTGACCCTCTCAAACCCGAGTTTACGGAGCTGCATTGTCGTGCGCGCAGTTGAAAAAAAAAATAGTTATTTATGTGATATGAATCTTAACGTATTCCCTGTATTATATGTGGTATATATAATTTTTAAGTGTTTCTATATATAGTCGCTCGCGACACGGTTTTTAACTGTACGGTATAAAAAAAATTCGGATACCCTTAAACCAAAGTTCTAGATCCGCCACTGCGCCCATAGATGTTTACGCTTACCCGCTATACCCATCACCCAGTATGAAAAAAATAAGTATTATATAAAATGGGAAGTAGCAATTGATAAAGGCATTGCCTCTCATATACAAGAGGATTTTATGTTTAAATACATGAAAAATTGGATTTATTGAAGTAGTTTCTCTCATACAAGAGGATTTTATGTTCTAATACATGCAAAATTGGATTAATTGAAGTAGTTTTTAAGTATGATTAGCGTAGATCTACCATTAAAAAATAAGAAATAGTAAATATGACATTCATTATCGAAGAAACACATGTTACTGTTTAATAATGTTGAATAGTGATGATAATATAAACATGGCAGCTAGCTAGTAATTTTGATAATTCAGATGATAATAATAAATATAAATTTTAACTCTAAAAGTATATATATTTATTTTAAATGAAATATATGAATATATGTGTTTAGATCTTTTATAATATAAATATGTAAAAGAAATTTGGTGGCATATATAGTTGACCAGGAAGCATAGTATTTTGGTACATGCACTTGATGGGATCATGTTATAATGTTTGAGGAATTATTTGATGAAAGAATGAGAAAAGAAGAAACACATGAAGGTTGTCGGTGATGACCAAAATAACTAAAAAGTAAATAATTTTAACATAAATTCTTATTATAATACACAAAAAAAATTTTGCTGAGAGAACGAAAATAGTTTACATTAAATTTATTAAAATTAAAGATAAACTGGTAACGAACCACATAACACGTTTGACTTTCAAATAAAAGTTCTTAATTTATCAATGCATATTCATCAACACGATAAACAAGATCGAGTGTCTTAATCTCCTAGTAAACACATTTACAAGTGTTTGTTAACATGTGTTATTGTGCTAAAGGTGGTTAGTTGGGTTAGTTAGACCAGACTCACCATTTTTAACGGTTTGTTTTGGAGTTCATTATTTTTTATTTTTCCAAAAACACTTTTTCTATATAGTGTTTCTTATATAAAAATAGATAATAAACGTCACATTGACAAATTCGAACTATGAACCCCACACATATTTCAACTTTGCTAACTTGCTGACTTGCTGATTTGCTGATTTGGACGGCTCGGTGATCTGTTTTAGTGGTTTAAAATTATACAATTTAATAACTTATATTATTAGCTCTATTTGTTACTTATGTTAGAAATAATTGTTAAACCAAGTTGGAATAAGTTCACAGGTCAAAATGTAATTAGACTAAAGTTCCTATTTAGAGTGTGTTATGTAATTTGTTTAAATAGAAGGGTCAGAAGGCTCAAGTTTGTAAGTAGGGAATCGTTATATACGGATGTATACGACGCTTTGGGAAGCATTGTACTCAGTTCATGTTCTATATATGTATGCATCCAAATCAGATTGTATTTGACCCAACAATTCGATTAATACAGATTGTGTTTAAAGGGTTTCATCCTTGTGTTCTTGTTGTTTGTTATCGTGGTTTCTTGATTATGAATTGGCATGATTTTTGGGACATCAACTTAAACATATTGGACAAATGCATACAGCACGTCACACATGATATAATAAAATTAAATAACGTGTTTATTAATAAAAACAGCTGTTAGATGTACGTTTTTCTTAAAGTAATGAAACTTTTACTGGTATTTTAATAGTATTGAAACAAACTTAACTCAGTTGTAATATTTTCATGCAAAATTTACCATCTTACGTAGTCGTGAAACATTAGCTATCTTTGTTTACTAGAATCAACGAACTTATTCAAGTACAAAAGTATTGTAACATTTCTACTATGTCCTACATATGAAAACCGTCACTTGATCGTACACCATACATGTTATATGTTGTTCGGAACATGCATGAACACAATGGTGTTTTCTTGTATTATTCATGACAATCCAAACAAACAACTTTATCATGCATGATCATAATTCATTACGGTCCACAACAATTGCTACACTTTGATCAACCACGATTTAATTTTATTTTGTATTTGATATATATGTATTGTTATTTCTTATTAGATAAGAATTATTTCCAATATAGATGTGTGCTTTCATTTTTCAACTATTGATTGTACATTTATGTATATGGATATTATATGTTTGTCAATGGCTTTTTATGTCCAGTTTCTAGCATGTGGGGATTGTCCTCTCCCCCTCAAACACTAATAGCAACAACGCATTTCAATCATGCAAAAGTCCATGTCTTACTTACATATGATTTTCATGTGTTGTCACATCCATATGTTTGTTTCTAGCTAGTATGTGTACAGTTATTTATTAAAGTACAAATTAAAGTTGTATGGCTTTATTAAAGTAGTTATATAGCTTTGTGTGTAAAGGTAAATATATTACTATGATGATAATCATATAAAAAGTTAATTAACAAAACATAGTTTTCTTTTAATATGTTACATATAAAATAAAGAAAGAAGATAGGGGGTTCAATGTATGTAAAGCAAAGACTTAAGACAATCAGACAAGTTCTATATTTTGATATCATTTGCATGTGATGAATTTAGATAAGCCATAATGTTGTTGATTTGCACAACACCCCCATGTCCCTTGTATTTTTCTATTTAAGGTTGTCTTCTTAAGAACTAAATCATACTCTAATTAGTCAAGTCTAATATCTTAAATAAATAGTTAAATTACCAGACTCAATATCTTCCATTGATTTCTCAAATTATTATATATAAGTTACATCTAGTGAAAAAAACTAGTCTTTTATAAATAACAATGAAAACTACTAAGACGTACACATACGTAGGTGCGAAAAAGATAATTACATGTGGTATGACAGGAAAGTGAGACGGTTGATAAGCCATCTCATCTATTATATTTATAATAATAGATATAAGTGTTTATATGTTTTTAGAGTTTTTTTATTTATTTATTTAAAATGGTTATGTATTTCAGAGATATGTACCAATAGTTGTATATATATCCACTGATTTTAACTATTTAACTTTCAAAAGATAATTAACTTATTCAAGTTAATAGATCTTTTTATATGTTAGGAAAATATACGTTATTATTAATTATATTTTATACATCATTCAACTTTTATTTTCTAGTAAAAATTTGTCATAGAAAAAAAAAGCTGGGCCAGGTAAGAAGAAGAGAATTTGGGCCTAAAGACTTCGAGACCTCGAGGGCTAAAATCAAATTAATTTATGTTATGGGTTAAAATAAGGCCCATATCCGTGTTGATTTTTCTAAACGGGAAATTTGCGAATTGTATAGATAATAAAATTATATATATTTTGAAACTCGATTTTCATTTTATATAATAGTCTTTAAGAAACGTTTCGAATACACGATTTTTTTTGTTAGTTCATACATGAACTTGTTATGTCAGTTAATAACATTTATTTGAATTAAATAAATGTGTACTAAAACACTTGGACACGTAATCGTTAAAGTTTAAAATGGGTTACAAATATAGTAACAAGGAGAGTTGAATTCGGGCTTGAAACTAGATTACTAGCTGAATTAGGTATGGCCTATGTGCTACAGGTCCCTTTGCCTTCTATTAATGAACTTTTTTTTTGTTTTTTTTTTTTGTGTAATGTTATATCATATTCACATGTAAATAAAAGTCACTCAAAACCAAAAAAATCTTATTATATGGTTTTATTTTAAAAGATACTCACAAAGTCAGCATAAATCACTTTCTATTAAAATAAAGCACATCACCATTATTCTATCAGCGCATGCATGGATATCAAATCAATAGACAAATAAATATTTTTTTAATACCCCCAATAATATTGGTTTACTCCAAAGTCTCCACGGTGTAGGACCAAAGCAATATATGTAGCTTATGCATGAAGTACCCCAAAAATCTTCAAATACTACAGTATTATTTTTATTTATCACAAAATTGTTCTAATATTAGTAGTTATCCCTTTTTATATGATTACCAGGATAAATTTCTGACAATAAGTCAATAAAATTCGTCTAACGACCCGATTTTAATATAATGAAATCTCGCACGACGGGCTATTAGTTCAGTGGTAGAACGCGCCCCTGATAATTACCTCATTGTGCCTGGGCTATGAGGGCTCTCAGCCACATAGATAATTCAATGTGCTTATTGCCGCCTGACCCTAAGATGTGATAATCCAAGGCACATTAGCATGGCGTACTCGTGTTCGATCCAGGGTTCGAAACCAAACTTCTCCTCAGGAGGATAGATGGCGAAGATTTTTTATAAGTGAAAGGCGTAGATTTTTTTTTATCATATACCATATTTAAATTACTCAGAATTCAATGAAATATTGTTTGAGGTTATTTAAAAATAAACCTGCATAACATAAGCCTCAACAGAAGAATACATAGTAACACCCACACGTACTAAATGTGCAGATAAATAATGTTTAATGTTAGTTAAACAAGTATCTTAAACAAGTTTAGTGACTAATATTTTAAAATCAAGCTAAATAAATTCTTTGTGTAAGACTAAAAGATGTGTTTTATGTCTAATCCTATTTATTAACACAATATTACCATCCACCAAAGAAAACATAGATTATCACGAACAAACATAACAAGTACACATAATATAAAACCACACCAGATGGATCACTAAATTACTCTCACTCGGTCATAGTAAAGCCATTAGCCATTAGTGTAATTAATTAAGATAGCAATTAAGCAAAGTAGCAAATCTTTATCTACATGTGAAGAAAAAGAGACTGCTTTCAAATCCATAAACAAATACAAATATATAATATCAACATTATACAACAAAATCAGTAAATAATAGCAGTATTTCAACACAGAATTTTAAGATCATCATCGGAGAACACTGAATATAGTGGTTTCCGGTGATGGGTGGTGGATAAAAGAAAACAAGCTTCAAAAGTAGCATGGGTCCCAACTAAAGCACACATTATATACAATATTACCAGATTGTCCCTACAACTAAACAACACACGGTGGTTCACATCAATGATCATTTTCCATCATTCAACAAATCACTTGAGCATGCTTTGATGGGTCTTAAACTTTCTCTTCACAAAGCTTTCAACTTTATGCACAATTCTTGATATCACAACCCCACATAAAAATTACCAAACTCTCCTTTTGAAAATCACTTGAGGATCATAAAAATTTTAACTTTGTGACCAGATCTTGATCTTGGTAGCAATCGCATAGTCAAGATTACAAAAATACCCCTACACATACAAACATACTACTATTCAAGAAATCAATCGTCCATCATTCAAGAATTCACTTGGAGATACCTTGATGAGTTCCAAACTTTATCTTCATCAAATCTACAGATCTTTATGCCCAATTCTTGATTTTCATCACAACCCCACATCAAAATTACCGTATTCTCCCTTTAACAAACTGCTTGAGGATCATAAAAATGTCAACTTTATGCCCAAAATCTTGATCTTGATCACAATCCGAAATCGAAAATTAATAAGTACACATACACACACAAACAAAAAATCACACTACTATCTTAATCAATCAATCATCACCCTTGATGGATTCAAAATATAACTTCATCAAATCAACATCTTTATGCCCAATTCTAGTATTTTTCACATCATCAAAATTACCAAATTCGCCCATTTGCTATTGATAGTTTGGTACCACGAGAAGAAAGTACAAGAATATTTAACATCTTAATAAGAATCAAGCCCCAATGCTTTAGCTTTCACCTTCAAGCTTCTCAAGTAATGAATAGCTTCATCAATTACCATAATGGCATTTTTACCCTTTGTATCAACCGGAATCAAATTCTTAATATGACTTATAGTCTCCTTCATCTTCTCTATTCTTAACTTATTACACGATGAAAAGTTTTCATATTCTTCCTCAAATACTCCATTCCCCTCATTACCAGAACAGTTGATCCCAGAGTTCCCCGAACTTGCAGTGTCCTCGAGTGTATTTACAAAACTACCCTCATCATCTTTCTTACGTCTTTTTAACGGTCCCCCAGAACTTGCAACTTCCTTATCTTCATCACTTTCTTTTTTTCGTTTTTGTTCACCGAATCCCATCATGGAACTAGGCGAATGCCCCGTACTCGTTTCATCGTCATCATCATTATCGTTATCATAATTATCATCATCATCATCATCATCATCAGAGTACAACAACGCATTAAGCTCTTCGCTGTCCTCACGCATCTCACTTTCTGTATCATTTCCATCATCCTTTTGGACTAGTTTATCAACACAAACCATGTGTGACCCAAATTGCGGTTTTGGGCCACTAAAAGAAGGAAATTGGTAACGGGTCGAAGAGGGACCCACACCCAGACTATACATCAAAGTCGTTTGATCACCCGATTGATCAAACACAAGAAACTTCTTCTGTACCCCGTTTGTTTTCCCATCGGGGCTTGCTTCCGGAAGTTTCTTTTCAACTTCTTTCACATTAGAGTTGACCATATGGTCAAAACCATGGCAATACCTTGGTAAGCCATAGAACAAACGACGGGGTTCATGGCAGACACGTGACGAAACAGTATTCCCAAAAGACGGGAAGATAACTTGAGGCCCGAAATCGAATTGGGGGCGCGATAAATTAGGATTCAATGATTGCCAATTAGTTTGCTGGTCTTGGGACCAAGAATTGAAACCCTTTTCCATCTAGCTGAAAAAAAACCTGAAAAGGGTATTTTGGTAATAAAGATACTGATTGGATGCAAAAGAATCAATCTTTTTATGAAACATGAATATCGGAAAGCTTACCAGGCGATGAATGATTGTGTAGACACGCCTACAGATTTCTGAAAACTTCTAAAGAAAATGGTAACTAAAATATTCCACAGCTTAATTTGATCGCGAAGAAAAAAACAGAACTACGTTACAGGTTTAAGCAAATGACGAAAGTATTCGGCCTGAAAAATACAACATAAAAAAACATAATTAGATTCATATTGTCCTGAATATGACCAACATGAAACAGAATATGATTCAAAGACAAGCATGAAACATCATAAAGTTATCAAGAATCCAATTCTCTAAAATCTGAATAATAAATAATTGAAACAACAATTTTAATAAAAAAGATTATATAACCGCATTAACGAACCTGACAATCTTGAAGAGGTTGAAAGCATGCTATAACTTTAACAATTATGGTGGCGCTTCCCGCGGTTCCATTTAAATGTTTCAATGCCCGAAATCTTGTTTGTCCGGCTGATTGACACACCATAACTACTTTTTCCCAACCCTTATAACCAATTGAACTCCCCTAAAGATTTTGAAAATTAATCCAAGAAAATAACACAAAAAAGATTCTTGAAACGGGTGATCAAAGAACTTAAAAAGATTCGATTTTTAATCGAAATAAAACTAAATAACGCGTTTTGGTGTTCAGCCAACCCAGGGACAGTAGCAGGGACCAACAACAAATAAATTAGTTCCCATTGATGAAATTTGAAAAGTGGAAAATAGATTTTATGAAAAGGCTATAAAATAAAACAATGGGAATTAAATATGTTTTACAGAATCACGCGACAATAGAGGTTGAGTGAGATGATTTTGCGGTAAACGTCTATAGATAAGCTATACCACCGCATGCTCTTTGTAACAAGATATCAATCCAGGTAATTTCTTTTTGGTTTATAGTTTGAACCTGAAAAAAATGAATTATAAACATGTATTTATAATGTAGATACAGAACCATATGATCTAAGTAAAATACTTGGACCTACACATACCATTTTATATGTTAACTGATCATTGTAACATTTAAATCAGTTGAAACTATGAAAAAATGAGTACTTTAACATTTATCTCAACCTATTTCATGTTACTCAGAATCATTTTAAACAAAACACTCAAATCTTTGCAGATCAAGGAAATTAGTTTAATTCTACATACAAACACCCGTTTAATCTAATTTTATGGGGATCCAAACAAGTTCACATGAAATCATTCCCCTTTTGGGCACCCTTCTCCGATTTCTGAGAGTTTTAATTTAAATCTCAAAACTTGTTTAGGATCAGTTGTCAATCCGGATTATTGTATATTTCAATGAAATATTGGGAGCAAATTAGGTTTTCAGTTAAAAAGATTCGAAATTTATGCTCAGTAAACTGGCAATCGGAAGCGTGTGTAGGTTAAATTTCAACAAAAATGTAAAATTTTCAAATCAGTTTACATAAAAGGTTAGAGAGACGAACTAGATTAAGAGAATTAAGCTGATATTATAGTACAAATATGGTATAGTTGTTCAATTTCAAGTTTTCGACACGCAAAACATTCAAGTTAATTGAGAAAATATATATGAAAACACAGAACAACAGAAAGAAAAATTACTTAAAAACAAAAAATGGAAATAATTAAGAAACCCCAAGCTTAAAATGATATTTCTACAAACCCATAAGCAAGCGAGATTGAATCAGAGAAATTTATGAAGGAAATACAAAAACCACGTTAATCGACAAGTGAACTTTCATCTGGAAACAGTAAAATTAGTGGAAATTAAACACGAATGATCGATTCACAACTCCCAAATCAAATCAAATCAAATCGTGGGATTATATCATAACAGAACACAGATTGAAAGAATGCTGATCTTGAAACAAAAAAGGGAAATGAAATTACCTCTCAAGAATCAAAACCCAAATGAAAATTCGGATAATCTTTAAAACCCAGAAGAGATTAAGATTGAGAAAATGAGCAAAGAGCAGGGGAAGAACAACAAGAGAGAGAGAGCACGGGAGAAGAGAGAGAATAAATAGACAAACGAATGAATGGTCATTAACATACCCGCCGCCCCGACCCGAGCGTGCAAATAGATTTGTTTGCGTATGTTGTGAACTTGTGATAGAGCGAATCACGGGCATGTGTTGAAGATCTTTTTTATTTTATTTTACTTTAATTTATTCGGCGAAAATCATGTAAGAGGAGTGGTTTTATTTTTAGTTAAATAAAGTTTTATCTTTTAGAGGTGTATTCTATTTATGTACCAATTCTTTATAATCTAAACAAATATTACTACATTTTTTCTAAATTTATATACTTATGTTATTTAAGGTGAGGTTATACTAAAAGAGGTTCTTATTCTAAGAAAGGTATCAAACGGAACCCCATTGACCTCATTCTATCGGCGTTGGAACCGTCTCGTCGAACCTTTTCCTGCCCCAAAAAATCTAAGCCCCCACCCCAAAAGCTAAACCCTTAAAGCTAAGATGAAAGGGTTCGACGAGACGGTTTTAACTAGGGGTGTGCATGAAACCAAAAAAACCGAACCGAAACCAAAAAAACCGAAATATTCAAACCGAAATAACCGAACCCAAATAAAACCGACGGGTTTGGTGGAATTTTTCCAAAAAACCGACGGGTTTGGGTTGGGTTTGGGTTTGCCTAAAATAAAAACCGAATTTTAATTTAGATTATTAGTAAATAAAGATAATACATCTTTTATCTTGATCCCACATTGAAACTTAAATAAAAAAATAGAGGAACTTTATCTATAAAAAAAATGTAGTTTTTTGCTTTACTCCCACATTAAAAGATAGAAAAAACATTAAAGGAGTCTCCTTTTATAAATAGGAGAATCTTATTTTTTCTCTTCATCAAGTTAACCTTTGAAAAATTTTATTTGTCTAAAAGTTTTTTTAGTTGTAAATCATTTCAAACCCAACTCAAGTACAAAAACAAAAAAAACCGAAACCCAAATCGAACCCAAATCAAAACCGAAAAAACAGAAACCGAAATAACCGAACCGAAACGGGTTAAAAAATACAAAAAACCGAAATTTCGAGTTTGGGTTTGGTTTTAGTAAAAAACCGACTCAAACCAACCCATACACACCCCTAATGGGACCTAGTGGGGAGAGGGTGGAGGAAACAACGACGTGGAGAGGTGATGATTTTCAAGTGTATCATTCGGTCAGTATGAATGATGACTAAAAAAATGTATGGTCAGTATGAATGATGACTAAAAAAATGTATATATAATTAAAGCCTATATTTAAACCCATAGTCTCATATCTTTAATTTTTCACAATAGATTCTCATCTCTTTTTCAATACTCTAAATCTCTATTTTTTTCCAATCACACAAAATGGTAAACACGGTAGATTTGTATTCTGTTTCTTCTGATTCGAGCGCCGGAGATGAATTGTTCATAGCACCGGTTGGAGCGGTGGTGAAACATTATACTCAACATATTGCTAGACCAATTCAAACAGCATCTTCAATAAATCTTGATCGTGTAAGAACCCACGAACTCTTAGTCAATGATTGTTTGTGATGATCCGATGTACAAAGACAACCAATTTACATGTCGTTTTCGTATGGGTCGCAATCTTTTTCGCCGAATATGTTCCGATCTCCAAGGACATGATGATTATTTTCAACAAAAATATGATGCAAGAGACAAACTCAGCGCCAAACGCTTGAGAAGTATGCGAGAACCAACCATGCCAACCGTGTGATTTCTATTTATGTATTATGTTAGGAACATTTGCGTGTTTAATTTAAGTGTGTTTAAACTTACGTATTTTTTAAGACTATTTGAATGTTTATTTGTGTATCATTTAAGTTTTTTATTATATAATTCTTAGGAATATTTGAATCTTTAATTATGTTTTTATAATTTATTTGTAATTGTTTTTTAGTTTTAACATTTACCTCAATAAAAAAAATAAAAAAAATCAATGATTAAACTAATAATTAAAACTCACTCTCATTCACCAATTAAATCTCTAAACCATAATTAGGTTATGACACTCTTTTTTTACTTAATCGGTTCAAAGGTCAACATTAAAATCGTTGATGCGAACCATGAGATAGTAAGGTGACACGCAAGCTTGGACACGTAATAACCAATACATTTGATTAAAGTCGCATAGATATTAAATATTATTATTCTATCTTAAAGATTATTGAACGTTTAGAAATAATTCTATTGTTACTTACCACGGTAAGCCTTCATTCGGAAAACATAAAAAAGAAAAAACTAGCGACAGTTGTGTATCGTTGATTATTTTTGTACTGGAATTTTTGTACTAGATATTTTTTTGTACTGAGTTACTTTTGTAGTGCAATATTTTTTTTTACAGGAGTATTTTTTTTTGTACTGAATTATTTATTTTGTACTGTATTATTTTATTTATTTTATTGGATTATTTAATTTTTTTTACTGGATTTTTTTTGTAATAGAGATCAACAATCCACAAGTGTATCATAGTTTCCTTTTTTTTTAAATTCCCAGAACCTTCCCCCGGTTACCACATGGATTATTTGACCACCGCACGATTTCAGTTTGAGAAGTTGACAAGAGAAGAATACATACAACATGGGTACAACGTTTTCTCTTATCCAAACATGGGAGGTAACGAATAAGAGCACCAAGGAAACGTCCTAAAAGTTGGAAGACCGTCATTTAAGCCACGAGTTATATAAAAAGTTTGGATAACATATCAATAATTCAATACTCAACAATTTCACGTTTATTGTTTAGAAAAAAAATGGTTTGAAAAAAGACTGTCATATAAGTGTTGACTGTCCTGAAAACTTAGACTAATGGTTTGAGCTCTTACCTTCCAATGTGGAGGTCATGGGTTCAAATCCCATTGGGAGCAGTTTGAAGGACACCAGGTGATGAATCCAATCTGGATTTAACCCGGATTCGATTCTGATGGGGGGCGAAGGTTTACCCATTCCACGGGGTTCCTGCGCATCTGGTGTGGTCGTGGATTCTCACG
>WOUH02000031.1:9465684-9491932 GCA_009936405.2 Stevia rebaudiana
GTTCATACGATTGAGTTACGGGACGTGCGAGTAGGCGTTGGAAAGCTAAGATCATGAACTTAATCATGGTCTCAGATTTGGCACGATTTGGAATCATCCCGATCGAGTTATGGTCTAAAACGTTTTCGGACAGAAAGTTATAAAATGCTAGTTTGCATGTTTATGTATTTTGTATGTGTTTTTGCATGATTCTTGATTATAAAACATTGTTTTTGTGTGTTTAACATATAGATGGGTATATTAAGATATAAGAGTTTAATACGTGATTCCTTACGTACGGTTTGTCGGGAGAAGGCGAGAATCTTCAATAAGCAATCAAGAACTCCAATGTAGTCTTTTGTATTGATCCAAATGTGTTTGTTTGATGATAATATTGAGAGGATTGTGAAATGAAATCAGAGAGTTTCTGTGATAGCTGCTGTCGAGTGAAAGAAATGAAAAGGAGAAGTGAAGTTGATGAAAGGGTTGCTTAAATAGTCTTGGTTTGGATAAGATAAGGAAATGGAACTTTGAAATGGAAATCTAGATTGCAGTATGGTTTGCTTAATTGTTAAATGAAATATGTTGACTTTGGTGGCTTATTTTGGTCGAGGGATTTAGAGGTTGGCCGAGAGGCCATCGAGGTGGTATGATAGTGGTTTTCATTTGTATGTATTAAATGGTTTAAGAGGTTTAGGTTGATAGTGGGATGCACATGGGGGTTTCATGAAAGCATCGAGAGGTTGGGGAGGTCATCGAGATGGTTAAATGAAATGGTGATTGTGGGATTTAAATGTCATCGAGGGCCTTGTTGTTGCCGAGAGGTTTGCTAGTGCGGTTTGTTAAATGGGCCGAGAGGTTGATTGAGTTTCCATCGAGTGTTTCATCGAGAGGCTCCATGGTTTGCTCAAAGGTGGCGGTCGAGAGGCCATGTATCATCGAGAGGCTCCATGGTTTGATCAAAGGTGGCGGTCGAGAGGTTCGTCGCCGTCGAGAGATTATGCGGCATCGAGGGGATACGCGGGATCGAGAGGGTACGCGGTTTCGGCGTCGGTTTACGCATGCATGCGTGCATGGTTGCCATGCATGTCGTCGGGTGGGTTCGCCGACTATCGGGGGTTAATTGGTTAGGTTCGAGGAGTCGCGGTATCACTCGGTTATAATCGTAGATGCGTTGATTCGATTAATTGTTATTATAGTTCGCGGTTTCAGTTCGTTTGAGTTTAATCGTATACGTATGTATTCCAGTATAAAATTTAAGTACGCGATGATAATACGTATAAAAGTACGTATAATTGAGTCGGAAATCTGACCTAAATTTCGCGGTGGTTACAGTAAATCCACAAGTGATTGAGCATGTAAAACCATCTATGTCAATGGTATAATGTATGATGTGCGAACTAATCACTTAACCAGAGGATTAGCCGTAGTGGTACTATACACTATTTTTAACGAACGGCGGTTAACCCGAACGGAGAAACAATGTCATTTCTCTAGTGACAAAAACCTGAGTATATGAGTACAATTTGCATCCAAGTAATGTGTATATATGTATAATTTGCATCCAAGACAAGTAATAACATCAACAAGTATCAACTACATTCACATAAGTCACAAATAGGATCATATGTATGTTGTGTATGAATATGTAAAACAATTTGATATAGAAACATGTGTAACAGCCCGAAATATAAAATAAGCGGGAGTAAAAGTGAAAAAATACTCACTTGATATGCTAAGTCCGATAATAATAATCCAAGTAATAGAGGATAGTTCGAAGTCACTCCGTTAACCTAGATATAAGTATGTATATAAGTATATGTGTTCGTATAACTGTTAATAATTATTTAATAGTGTTTATCTATTAAATAATTGTATATACTTTAAATGTTATTTAATAATTTAAATAACATTCCATAATATTAGTTAAACAAATATTTGTTTATGTGTTGTATTTATTTAATAAGTTTTATAAGTTCTAAATAACTTAATAAACTTTAATTAAATATATTATATATATATCAAACAGAATATATATATATATATAATATTTTATAAAGATAATTTTCTGGAATTTTATATAAATAAATTTATAAACTTATTTAATTTTTGTTTTAACTATTTAATGATCTAAATAGACAAATATTATCAAATAGTTAAAAGTAATTAAGTTTTATAAACAATATTCAGAATATATATTCCAGGAATAAGATTTAAGCTCCTGGAATTTTTATAGAGTTTATTTTGTAGTTTAGATATTTATTTTATAAAAACCGAAACTGTTTTATAGAACATAATTCTGTAAAGTTATAAAATATTTCCAGATTATATTTTTATTTGATGGAAAATTTAATTACGAGAATTTTGATATAAAATGGGTAATTTTTGGATAAAGAATGAAGTAGTTATGATTTAAATAAGTATATATTCTATAAAAACGAAACTGTTTTATACAATATCATTCTGTAAATTTATAAAATTTTCCATATTATATTTTATCTGATAGAGATTTTAATTACTTGGATTTTGATATAAAATGGGTTAAAAATGGATAAAAAGTGAATAAGTTATGAATTATTAAAGTTTATATATTTGTTTATAGTTTTATAAATCTGGAAAATGTAAACTCAAATAAAACCGGCCAAAAAGGAGGGGCTCGAGGGACACTCTCCTGGGTCCTTTCTGTGGGTATGCAAAGGTGGAACTTCCAAAAGGAATCCAAGGGTTAAATATTTTAAACATGGTTTGCGACTGAATCTTGTTTCTTATCAAGAACTCGATGAACACTGCATCAAATCGAGGAATCTGTATGTTTATTTTTGAAATTAGTTTAGGGTTTTTAGAGATCAGATAAATACGAGTCTAATGAGATGTTTACCTTGGATTGAGGTTAGTCGAAGGTCGAGATCGAGTTCCGGGCAGAGGTGGCAACGACCATGGTGGAATCCGACTGGGTTTTGGCTGCGTGGGAGCCTACTGATCGAGTGATTTGTGTGTCAAGTGTTCGAAAACAGAACTCGACGAGAATGATGTGTTTTTATAGTCGGTTTGAATGTTTGGGTTGCGTGGTTTAGGGTTCGGTTTTACCGAGCTTCAATCGGTGAGTAAATGGGGTGGTTGGGTGTCTAATCGAGACCATTAAAGGCAGAGGCATGCTCGAAACATCTCGGGGAATCAATCCGCGTGAGGAGCAAGGTTCGAGGAGGAGTTAATAGCATTAACTGCTGGTCGGTTGCGATGGGTGAAGGAGATGACTCGAGGACCCATGGAGGTCTGGATCGCGCAGAAAAGAAACAAGTATGGCTCTTTGTCTATTTTAGTCCCTGTGGTCTTAAAGATCATAAATGGGACACCATGTCACATGTTAATTAGAACAGAAGTTCTATTTGTTTAACTTTGACCACAGAATCATTCATTTAATAAATCTTTTATAAGATTTTGATTATTTTTATGAAGTTTATTTAATTTTTTATTAAGTATTGTAATGTATGTAATGATTATTTATATATATACTAGTAAGGAACCCGCGTGATGCGGCGGCTGTAACAATTTACAACGTGACACTCTCAAGAAATTTGTTAACTTATAACTCCTCTCGTGATATAGATAATACTCTCGGGCCGTAAATCTACCAAGTCATGACATGCTTTCATTACTTTCGCATCCAAGTTGCATTTCATTCATTTGCTTGCAACCAAAAACTGATTCATTTCATCATCATATTAATTCGTGATTTGCCATTAGGATAATATTGACCCGTGAATAAGAACTGATGGTATAACAACCTATTCTTGATCATACGACATGTGTAGATTCAACTTGTTTCTGGATATAATCAAACATCCACAAATCACTTTAGGTATCTGATTACAAAAAAAAAAATTGTATATCAAGTCACACTTTGCATTACAAATCATTTTGTATCATTGTTGATCATGAAAACAATAATGACCAAATAAACCACACCTAACATAAAGATTAAAGAAAACAAAAAGGACAATTTCTAACATAAGACAATTCTAAATTTTGAAGGTCCTCATGGAAAAGTTCAGAACTTCATATGCATGTGGCTTTTAGCCTTTTTTAAATTTCTTTGTAAGTCGTTTAATATGCTTTTAAAAACAAAGTTGCATTCAAACTCATAGACTGGCAACAATAGTTACAAATTGTGCCGCAACGTTTAGAAGAAGCAAATAACACAGCGATGGAAACAATGCAGACCTGAAACAACAGGATAATGCAGAACCACCTCTTTTTTTCAGGCAACCATTATCTATTTACTGAAAACTGCAAAATCTGGACAAAGTCAAAGATCAGAAATGAGACGTTGACTTTGACTGCAATAACAAGGTGTTTTGACTTTAAGAACAGGGGTCATCATTGTTGACATCCCCAATGGCGAGCCGCGAGCATACACAATGAGTAAACGTCTCAAAGCATTTCTACCACCCTAATCCAAAACATGATGACCCGGTAATGTTGTATGCAAATCTTATAAATAATGGCGCATAACACTTTACACGTGAGATTTATATCCATTATAATATGATCCTTATATGTAAATAGTGCCGAATATAATGTTTTCTCACATGGGCAAAATATGAGTTGGGTCAAAATAGGTCGGATAAAAAATAGGTTAGGTAAAAAGGTAATTAATAATAATAAAAAAATGTAGTTAAGTTTATAATTACACATGAAATTCATGAAAATAATCAGTGTCTACAATTTCTAATTGTTAAGATGTAAAAGTATTTATTGAGAAAAAAGTAAAGCTTTTGACGCAGAAAAAGAAAATGGTTAAATTTGATTTGTTGTAATGGTGCCTCCTTGAGATAAATTCACACAGATTTATGTTTAGAATTATCAATCAAAATCAAATGTTGCCTACATAATTTGACTTCTCTGGCCACTCTAGGGGGTGCCTTTCCACCCCATGCTTATAAGGTAGATCCATTACTGTATGTAAAGTACTAAATCATATTTACTTAGAAAAAAATCAAACATTCTCCAAAAAATAGAAAACAAATAACTTACTTGTTAGATAATTCAACCATGTACTCCCTTTCAAATTTCCGCTGTAAAAAGGGCCTTTAGGTACATCTGGATAAAAATCATAACTTCTAATTTAGTTTTAAAAAATAAAAATTATATTATTTTTTTGTAAATTCGTTGTTGCCTTTTAGGAAGGCCAAAAATCAAAAGTCATTCGATCTGTCCATTTATTTTATATATATCGGACGACTCTCGTTTGTAAATGAGCATCACTGTTTCTCTGCAATACTATAGAAGGGTAGTTGAAGGTGTTGGCAGGACCTGTCACTGTCGTCTGCGCTGTACAAATACCAAAAACAGAATCATAATTAATCCAGAAAAATAAACATAAAAAATAGTAATATATCCAAAATACTGATGATTCAGAGAAGATTCCGAAACAGAGAAAGAAAGTAACAGGTTTGACTACCTTAAATAGAATGACTTTAAACTCATTTGACCGTTTCTAATTGTGGAATGAGTTAAGACTACTTTCCGTTCTAGGACCAAATCATAAATATGGGTTTAAATCAAGCTGAAACTTCCCTATGCATACAAAGTCTTCATGATTTCAAATTTTGATTAATTCAAAACAGATTTTTTTATAAGATCAAACCAATATTAAGCTAATTCATATTAAGCTAAAATAAACCAGTTAAAATCAAACCAACAAAACAGAAGTTGATTAAATCAAAACTGATTTTTTGACTGGTATAAACTTATAACAATTCGTTTTAAAAAACACAACATAAACCATTTGTTTAATGGAGTTAAATTTATATGAACTCGATTAAAAAACTCATAACTTAAACAGGTTTAATTTTCTCTTCTATTTACAACAAAATATCCTTCTCACCTATATTGATAAAAATATGATGTTCTCAACATTAATTAATATCAAAACAATACCTTGTAACATTTAGATTGATCATCGATGTGAAATATGAGTAAGAGACTTTGGATGTAGCTTTTGCAAAAATCTAAAACCAAAGATACATACCAGTCTCGTATCAACTTCTTCGATACTTAAAAGTATTACACACTGATGTTTGAAGATTTACAACTGCTCTCCATATCAAACATAAAAACAAAATCTTGTTAGGCTCCAACAATGCTAAATTAAAGAAAAAATCAAAGAATAAATAAACAGGAAGCTAAACAACCCAAACCAAATCAGTAAACTAAAAGTGTTCAACAGGGCTTCCACACTCTCTTTCATGGATCTCATACGCAAAGTTCATGAACTTCAGCTGCAATTCACACAAAACCATCAAGTTAACATAAACCCTAGATCTAATTTCCTAACAAATTAGGGAAAATGAGTCATTACTTACTAAGTAATCAGATGGGTTGTTTTGATCCTTTACAATAGATCTTTTCTAGCTGCCGAAAACATTGACTTCGGTGGTCACTTTCTTATGGGTTGCAATATTGTGAATAAATTAGAACATACAATTACACACATGAGCAAAGGATTGAAAGAAAACCCAAAACTGATGAAGCAGCCCTAAACCGAAAACCATGAAGTAGATCTTAAACCAAAATAAGAACAACAACCACCATTACAACGAATAAAGAGATATAAATGATCAATAACACGGAAACAAACAAACAATGAGAGTGAAGAGCTTACCAGCGCCATTGTTAAGGAACAAACGATCCCCTTTTGATATAGATCTAGTGTACATAAAACAACACAAAACAATGTTTGATTAAAAAAAAAATAGTTGCGAATCAACAATCGAGCCAAGAACCAAATACCTGGTGTAGTGGTATACGAACAACATCTATTCCTAAACAACTGCTTCAAATCCCGGGCTTCGGTGAAGTGCTTGGGTTTTTTTGAGAGAGAGCGCGTTGTGTCAGCCCACCACTGTCGTGGCAACTTGAAGTGGTGGCCGGAGGCAGCAGTAGAGAGGGTTGACGGGAAAGAGGGTTGACGACATTCGGTTGTGAGGGAGAGATGGTTGATCGGGAGCTGCAGAGGGAGGGGAGATTTTAGTCGGTTTTGAATTTTAAAAGAGATGGTTGGATGCGTATTTTCTAGGTTTTCTGAATTCATGTGCCAAGATCCGACCCTTCAAGTGATGGTTAAGATCTGACCCGTCTGAAACTCTTTCCTGCATAAAAGAGTTGTACATCAAGCATAAAGAATTGTACATCTCTTAATCTCTTAAAACCCATGGTTTTCTCTCTCCAATCTCTATATTAAAGTAGTATAGATACTATACATTTTAGGAAGGGGTTAATAGTTGTTATTTTCTATTGGTCCAAGTGGCACCTAATTATTGGTCCAACGTATAATTTTCTTTTCTCCTTTTCCTCTTCTTAGATCATATGACATTTTAAAAAACGTGAAAGATCAAAGAGGTAAGGAATTGTAGAATTGTAGTTACCATCGAATTCTTTCTTTTATTTTCTTTATATTAATTATGTTGCCTCAGTTTTTTTTTTTTTTACTTTAACAGGTCCTTATTGACTCCCACTCTTCTAGACTTTAACATGAGTTCATAAATACAAACTTAGGTTTACGCATTTTGATGTTTAATAAATGAAAGCATTAACTTATTGCGTATATATAGATAAGTATTAAGTATAAAACCATGTGTATAAAAGTATCGAGCATTAACCTATTGTATTTTGTGTGATGTATAAAATGAGTTGTTACTTGTAAATGACGTTTTTGTTATTTGATATTTTTAAACTACCATCGCTTCTTCCGTTTGTATATCTTTAACACTAATTTTAACATGTCCTAATCTCTAAACAGACCGTGTTTTTTTTATGGTACTTGCATCATTACATACGTCCTGAATTAAATGGTAATATTTTTAAATGTTTAATAACATAGGTTACACTTTATTTAACCCTCATCCCGCTGCGAAGTGCGAATACATCCCACTAGTTTCTTCTAATACTTGAACATCAATGGGTAACCCATGAATATCATATCACTTCTCATGACCGTTTACTCGCCCCGATTACATATATCTTTTTATTCGTCCCGTTTACCCGATTATATATATATATCCATAAACCTGATTATATACCTAATATAAATTATTTTGTATATAATTATTTCGTATATAACTATCTTTCACATGAGGATATTTTATATTTAGTAAGTGTAAGTGCTTTTATTTTGTTAAACATTAAACATATTTTGTTATAACAAGTATATTTTGATTAATAATTACCCGACGAGTTTGAGACGAGTATACATAACATGTATACCTAGAACCCGTGGTATGCCCGTCGGGTAAATATCCGAAAAAAAACCCAACGAGTTTTGAGCCGCGTGTGAGAGAATGTTTTCTAATCGAGTGTGACAATGAGATTACGCAAACCCATCTCAAAGGACCATTGTCAATTAATAAGCAAGTAATTAATCATTTTAAACAAAAACACATAGAAACCAAACACCATAGTAATTTTAGTAAACAATCTTGAAATATAAGAATAGGGTAGTGGGTTTGAGTTTGAGATAGATCGGAAAAAATGGCGACAGAAGGAGCTTCGGAGCAATCGTTATGGCAGGGATTCAAAGATTTTTTGACCGATAGATTCAGGATCGTCGATAGCTATCATCCGTACATCCGCCGTGAAACCCCTCTTCCTTCATGGTCAGCTGCCGATGTCGAAGAATTCATGGCTTCAGATCCTGTTCACGGACCAGTTGTATGATCAATCTTCCCTCTTTACATGCCTTCTGTTCGATTTTGTTATCCGTTTATGTTAATTGGTTGATTGATCCGTTTATGTCATCTCGTTGTTTCGTAATGATTGATTAGGTTAAAAGTTGTATCTAAAGCGCGTGTATAGTAATTGTTTACTCGTCACTTATGATTAGTGGTTTACCGATTTACCTGTATTGGGAGCTAGATTTGAATTATATGAAGCTCTAGTTGAGTAGTTGTTAAGGTCCGAAATGGTTCCTAATTAAGAAGCAATTAGAACAAAATGGAGGATTTCATCAATTATAACCACCAATTCACATCATTACCACTAATTATATTTAATTCAAGGTTCCCTAATTTGTGAAATCTGTTAACTCTGTACGATTCTCAACTACTGTTAAATTGTGATTATAATTCTCAACTACTATAGTTGAATTTTGTTTCGATTCACAACTATGGTGTTCAAACTCCTGACTAGATTATCGGATACCAACCAAATGTCAGTAACCAATATCTCTACTTTTTCAGAATTCATTTCCACCTTGAGAGAGTCTTCTAATAATCTTTGAGTGTTTACTTAATTTCCTGGATTCTTGTTTTCTCCAGTTCTTGATGCATGGTCAATTGGTCATCATTTGCTTCTTGTTGATTGTAGTTTCTGGATCACTTGATTAGTATGATGAATTATTACCATGAATTGCTCAATTGCTTAATGGCGTTGCATTGATATTATTCATAGATTGATGTAGTAACAAAACATGAAAACTTGTAGAGGAAGTGTTTTAAGTTTACTTCCTGTTTTATAACTTTAATTAAACTTCTGGACTAAAGTTCATATGTAAATATTTCTGTAATGATGACTATATGAGTATGTTCTCTCTTGCTAACTACATTTATAATAATCTGAAAAGAAAATTAAAAATGATTTTTGAATCTACAGCTGAAGAAGACCCGTGATGCTGTGAAGTTTCTAGCGGTTGGAGGCATAGTAGGAGCTGTTTCAACTGCTTCCTTTGCGTGGAAATATTCCAAAAGTCCCCACGGTAAGCAGTTAATAATTAGTTATTGCATTTTCTATTCTTCTTTCTGTGCTTAATGTAAAAAACAACTGTCATAATGTTAATTCAGTTCTAAACTATTAGTGCCTATAAATTTACAACCTTTTAGTGGTAAGTAAATAAAATCTGTGACAGTTTGATCTCTGAAAACTTCATGTGAAAGTAACTTCTGGAAAATAACACTAACTTCCGTTAAATTAGGATGAAATTACCAAAATACCCTTTGACATTTTGAATACTCAAAGTCAGAGGGTATTTTGGTCATTTCATCTTAATTTGACGGAAGTAAGCCATAATACCCAAACTCTTTACGAAACTAAAAGCATAAAACCCAAACTTGTTACTTTCCACAAACCATAAGGACCATATGTGTAATTAACTTTAACCGACCAGTCAATTAGGATACAAAATCATACCATTTTAATAATTGGTATACGTGTATGGTGATTTCCAACCCATTTGGATTTATTTGACTCGTTTTCCTTTAATATTTGGTCCTGTTTACCTAATTTTAATTAAATATGACATGAATCGACACATTTATAACAAAATGAAACTTGATTTAAAAAATGTTTATTAAGTTATTGTGTGATTTGCAGGTGCTGCACTTTCGTTGGGAGCTGGAGCATTATTCGGGATGAGTTTTGGTCAAGAAATCGCGAATCATTCACTTCAACTTTACAGGTTAGACACCATGGCTGCACAAGTCAAGTTCATGGAATGGTGGCACAAAAAGACTCAATCTTGAAACTGTGTCGTTTTGTCAAACTTCAAACATGGACCAAGTGTTTGTCTTTAAAATAAGTTGAATGTAGTTTGCATGTTTTGAAATTTTTAACATTTGGTTGGGTTTTTAATCCCAAAAATGACATAATGCAATGCCTGTTTCTTTGTTTTGCAATTGAATCGGAAGTTCTTTAAGGCACATATTTAGTCTAATCGCTAATGTAATTACCAGTAATCATCAACTGCATGTAAATGAAAATACTTTTTTTGGTTATGGGGCTTTGTAAACTGACGGTCTTGGTTACTTTGTTTGGTTTGATCACATAATGAATTTTGATCTGAAATTTCAAGTGAAAATTGGCTTAAAATGATAATTTTAGGGTTGAAATCTTGCTTAAGGCGTACAAGCGATATTTTATAGCACATGCCATTGAATCAATATAGGATATGGAAGCCACTTAAGTAATATGATAGGTTTTTAGGATCTCAATATCAATCGTTACTCGTTGCTAACTCATAATGTCTGAATAAACTACTCGTACAAGTGGTGTAATAAAGTTCTTTTTATCAATGATGAGATAACAATCATCTCCCAACAAAGACGATTTAATTTCTAATATATACTTAAAATACATATATACTTATAGGAGACGCCTCTAATATAATAGATTTTTTTTTATGAGAAGGATATAGAGAATTTTAGATCATTGATCAAACAAAATCAACAATTAATATTAAGTGGCCTTCGCTTTGTATGCAAACTCTTGTAAAATGTAACTTAAAGGGCAAAAAAAGAAAAAAGATGTAAAAGTTTGAAAATCAATACGTATTTTTGCAATTACAATTCTTATTTTTACAACCAATCCACACTTTTATAACTTCCATACCATTATACCTCGTTCATGATATTATACCCAATTTGGTTTATGAAGTTATACTTTTTTTCTACATATGGTCTCTTATACATTCAAACTAACTACATGTAAAATTGTGATGTCAAAGTACGCTTGTCTCGAAAATAACATGTTAAGATCAACCGAGAAAAAACAATTAAAGAATGAAAATTAACTACGTTCCCCCTTATATGTACAGATCAATGATTTCAAAATGATTTCCTTATTCAGAATCTTGGTTTTCAAAGTAAACACATCAATCACAATCATCCCGATATTCCCCCAACAAACCCAACAGAACCCCAAATTTATAGGATTTATTCGATTAGGGTTTATGCAATCGTTCTCACTACACTCAAATTCAGTACAATTCGTGAAAATTTATGCACTCAAACTCGTTAACTAATGATGATGCAAAAAGAAGGACCTTCAATCAGTGAAGAAGACGTCTCCGTTGTCTTGCAAAGGTTCTTTTTTTCGTCGCTATTTGTTCCTTAAAAACACTCATTCCGTCACAATTTGTAATCATAACAAGAAAATGCTGTATAATTTTTTTTGTTTTAATTTTGTGAACACACGGAATGCATAATTTCTACTGATTTTGACATTATTTCACTTGAAACAGAGTTGATTGCAGAATTTTGAATTGATACACACAATGACACCTAGAAATTCTGCAGATTTCATCTAACGTCATAACAAAATCTACTTTTGTCAATTTTCTTACTTTATTTGACAGGGTTGCATATGCGAACTGAGGAAAACACTCAGATGTTCAATTTCCACTTTTCACCGATTTGGTTTTACGATTATAGAATTCAAAACCAATATTTCTACCGATTTTTTAAATAATTTCTTCAGTTTATTAAGAAAATGATGACCCAACCTAGCAACCTGTTTGCAGAAAGACAAATTGCAACAAATCGCAACATGTACTGAGTTTATATTCAATTGGTCATTAGTCTTTACATAATCTAAATCGTTCTTATGGAAGCTGATTATTCAGGATGGTTATGAGATAAACAAAAACTAAAAGCTGAATAAATCTTATAATGGATGTAGAAAAAAAGGTGTTTTTTTTTTCTAATGATTTTCTGAATCATTTGGCCAGATAAAATATTGATTGAGAGTTTTTTGTTATTTATTTCATTTTTCCTGTTTTTCAAATAGATATTGAAGATTAGTACACTTGGTGACCCTTTAATCAATACTCAATAGAACACGCGCACACATACAAAGACATTTTACTAAATATATCTAGTTATCATCTAAAAAAAGATCTTTTAATTGAATTTTATATAAATGTTGACTATTTTGTTATTATTGTGAAATTTAAGATACTCGCACACAACTATCCTAGCTTTGCTTCATGAAGTAGCTCAAGTTCAAGATGTAAAGATAGATTGGAAAGCATTAATGAAGCATACAAAAACGGGCATAACAAACCCTAGGGAATACCAAATGTTATGGCGCCATCTGGCATATTGTGACCCGTTACTTGAGAACTTGGAAAAAGATGCGCAACCTTTAGTAAGTTTTTTATAATCTTATATGCATTTGTATGCATAATTCAATAGTTATTGCCTTGTGTTTATCTAAAACGCCCACGAAATAAAATAAAAAAAGAAATTGGGTTAAATTGCGCCCGAAGTCTAATTTAAATGAATACTACCTCCAAAATTGTTTTATCTAAATATATATAATATTGCATGTAACTTATTTTTATAGCGAATGCTAGAAGAATACTAATTTCTTAGACAAACATGAATTTCTCAATTTTTGTTATATTTATGAAAAGATTATCAATTCATTAAATTTTAATTGGCAGGATGATGATAGTGATTTAGAATGTGAACTTGAAGCTTTCCCAACTGTAAGCAATGAGGCTTCAGCAGAAGCTGCAGCTTGTGTGAAGGTAAACAAAATTAATTGTGTAAATCTGGTCATTTTAAATTTGTAAGTTTGACTTATTTGCTGTTATTTTTATCATTCTTGTTTTCTAATTTGAATCAAATTCTTGCTATAATTAAGAAAATTTTGGAACTTATAAGGCTAAATGTGTAATGACTAATGACCCAATGAACTTGCTAAATTTCTGAAATCTTTTTAGTCCCCCAATTTAGAGGTGGCAATTTTAACCCATTTAATTATAAATGCAGCAATTGGGGTCATGATTTATCTATTAAGAGGTCAAACATGTAAAAATAATAGTTTCACTGCATAAAGCTTTCTAAAAGAATTCATTTGAAAAAACAAATTTAGAAAAAAAAAATATATGTTTTCAAGTCATTCCATCTTGGCCTATAACAAATATATTTATTATTAAACCCGTTATTTTGAACCGCTTACCCAACCCGCCTGACCCGCCCAAATGAATTGGATCTTGCAGGTACTAATGGCTTCAAGTTCAACAAGTGAATCATGTATAGAAAAAGGGTTGGTTATCGAGGCACCATTGATTATAAACATACCGAAAACAAAATCAAAGCAGTTAGAAAATCCAGAAGGTGCCAGCTCAGCAAGTGGGGTCAATATTTCAATTCCAGTTTATGTTCCAACACAAGTGGTACCATGTGTTTGTTCTGGTGAAGGATTGGATAACACAAACGCGTGTACAAATTCCAACTTTCCACCTAGAAGAAAACGAAAACCATGGTCTGCAGCAGAAGATGAAGAGTTGTTTGCTGCGGTGCAGAGATATGGTGAAGGAAATTGGACCCACATTGTTAAATCAGATTTTAAGGGTGATAGAACTGCTTCACAGCTTTCTCAGGTTTTTATTATTATTATTATTTTATTTTTATATTTATTTGAGCTCATAGTCTAACTTCTAGTTATTTAATCTGTGTATTTATTTCGAATATGGGTTGGGTTGGTTAGCCTAACTTTCTTTTGTCCATTTGTTATGAATTATTAATGTGTTAAAGATGAATACAAAATTATGTTTTTTTACAATAACTATTATAAGAAAAAAACGATTTTGTAGGATGTAAGCATGAAAGTAGGCTATGGGCTAATTTTAACCCGTTTGACCCATTCCTCTTTTTTTTCTTTTTCTGATTTGGGCTGTTTGAGATAAAATGCAACCCGTATCAACCCGTTAATAAGTAAATGGGTCAAGTAATTGTAATGATTAATGAGCAGCTAAGTAATTGTTAGTTGTAATCTTTTCACAAATGAAACTTATTTAAAAAAAATTTACATTTCTTGAGGACATAGAAATATCATCTGTTGAACTTTATGTTTGTAAAAATTTGTACTGCATTTTTTTTACTGATATTTGTGATATAATTGATATTTGCAGAGATGGAATATTATTAAGAAACGTCAAAATCACCCAGTTATAAAAACGGGCTCACAACTTTCGGAGATACAATTAGCAGCCCGACGGGCCATTAACATGGCCCTTGATAATCCTGGAATCGATGGCCCAAAGCCTGCTTCTTCCCTCGGTACAAATCTCCCTCATAACTAACCACAAATGCTTTTTAATTTGTTATAAACGTTTATTTTAATACTATTTTTAAACATGTTCTTAAAACCAAACTTAACAAAATACGTACTTTACAATTTTTCACGATTTTAGCAACCATCATTAAATTAATAGCAAGAAAGATATCAACTTATAAAATTTTACAACTTCTAGCAACCAACCTTAACTGATTTTACATGTAAAACGGTTGATGTAACACTTGCTGATGACACGTCATATTTATGAAATGTTTAAAATAAAAAAGTTATTACATGCTTGAAAATGTGATTTCCATGATTTAAAAACTTTTACATAAAAACAATGATTAAATGTCACATGCAACAGGCAGAACATGTTCCGGAAGTATCTCGGTTCAACCAACCACGGCTGCTGACCCACCGTCCTCCACCACGCTCACGCAAAATTACGATTCTACCCCTGCGGGACAAAAAAGACAATTTCCAAGACCGCAACCGTTCCCGAACCGACCAATTGCATCGGGTCCAGATGCTGTAAAAGCAGCTGCGGTTGCTGCTGGTGCTCGAATCGCTACCCCATCAGCTGCTGCTGCAATAATGAAGCAACAGCTCAAGGGTGCGATCCATATTAAAACAACTCGACCCGCATCTGCACCACCCGCAGCTCACATGGGTCCAGACTATCTTCGTGCACCGTGTTCTAGACTCTCGCCAAAAACGCCACTGGCTAACATGAACCATACGCAACCGAACATTGGACCTGTGGTGCAGCTGAACCCGTCTAGCACAGGCCCAGATATGAATGTGTCAGCCAAATCTCCCGAGCCCGAACCCAATTTGGGTTCAAAAGATCTACATGAAGATACCAATCCACCAATTACGAATCTTGAACCAGAAGGACAGTGATAATTGATAACACCTCACCTTTGATCTTTTTCTGACTTTTCATCTTTTGGTTTTGAACTTTTGATAGTGACAGATTCAAGCAAATATTAGGATTTTTTTGGTGTCAATATTCTGATATGCTAATGGTGTTTATGCTGACATCTGATTTTTCAGGAAAACTTAGTTTTAAACTCTAATGTAAATAAATTGGGTTGCTCATTATCTTTTACTATATCGTTTGTTAAGACAGTGTGTTTTTGCTTTTGCTACTTGACATTGTATGTCTACGAATTATGGGAGCAGTGAAGTATATCAGTAATCAAAAATTGAAAAGAAAAAAAAAAAAAAAAACTCGTGTTTTTTATTATTATTTAGCGTTCATGCTAGTCTGATGATTGTTTAAATCTGAAGTCATCATCGACTCATCGTATCCAGTATGTTCCACCTAAAGGTAGGGTTTGAATAGAGTGACTGCTCCGAAAAAGACATCGGCTCATGATGTCTGATTAACCGTCAATCCAACGATTTAAGTAAATACGTTAAAATTAGTGTAATTTTACTTTTACCCATCGAGAAATCACACATGTTTAAATATGAAGTGTCAAGTAGAATTGTTCGAGTTGTTGACATATCAATGGTGTTTGTAATCTTTTTCATTATTTTTTTTATTGTAATGTAATTAATTTTTTTTTTAATCTAAACGAAATTCATTTCGGTTAATAGTGATTGCTTTTTTTTTTTTAACAAGCAAATTTACTAGTGTTTGAAAATTGCATTCAAAATATAATCTACTGAAATAAAATAATCAAATATTCTCGATGAAATTAACATTCAATCACCCCTCAAAAACCAACATCACACACCACAGAAGTTACGATTAGTTTACATGTACAAATACAACCAACCGACCAAATGAAATTGACACCAATGGAGGATTGGTGAATCCTCATTCTTTACCAACTTTCAACAATCATAGGAAACGAACCTAAGTTTACATTAAAGAAACATGAAAATCAACTTATTGCCCGTTATTTTCTTTTTCCTTCATTGTTGGTCTTGAGAGGTGACGTGGACTCCTTGGCTCGGGTTCCTTATTGATGGACGAATCATTAGACGGTTCTGTGTTTCGGTCTCTTAACGGGTTAGGGTTCGCATTAGAAAGTGCAGACCGCATGGCTCGAGGCATCCTTAGCTTAGTTGGCTCAACCGTCACACTTTCTTGTTTCTTCGGGGGTTCGGGTTCTTCGGTTTGAGCCGAAGTTTGTGTCATCGAGCTAGCTTCTTGTTTTTTGAGTGGTTCAGGTTCTTCGATTTGATTGGAAGTTTGGTCTGATGATACCGGAACAAGTTGGATTGCTACTGATTTCTTCCATTTCTTTCTAGAAGCAGGTGGTTTTGGAGCGTTTGGTTTGGCCTGCAAAAGTTCATAAAAGCTTGTTATGTTTACAACATATGTAACACAAAAAGTTTGTTTTAAAATAGTTAGTTTTTCTTAACTTCGTTTTTTTACTCAAAGCCAAAACAATTGCAATATTTTAATCTTATCCTAATTTTTTTTACTTGAGCCAACTCATTAGCAATTTTTAATCTGACCCTTATTCTTTCATAATACAGTAATTTATTTTTTTCAATAGAAAATAACCTAGTAAATACAATATTATACATATATATGTAATATTTTATTTCAAGCAAGCTAGCCACAAACTTTTTAAAAAACCCAACTTTAACTTATTAAACCCATTTGGCATTTTTCAGTTTTAGCTAACTTTTTATTGACCCGTTTCAGATAAAACACAACTCAAGTCAACTCGCGCTAACTTCACTAGTCAAAATAATATCAAGTTCATTAGACATGTTAAAGCAAGAGTGAGTGAACTTACAATTTTATTCCCGATGTCGGAAAGTGGCTTCCGTTTGTCACCATCAGCATCTTTTACCTCAACCGGCTTATCAGATAAAGCCGCCTGAAGCAGCAATGCACCATGACTCGCGAGTTCACTACTATTCTTATCCAACTCCTCACCATCAGTTAATATATTTACAATCCCATCCTCATTGACCACTGGTGGTCCCACATCCGGTTGACCCGTAACCGTTACACGGTTGCTACATTTCTTTGGATGGCAGCCACAGGACCCTGAACAAAAACCACTAACCGATCGACATTCACACTTCATCGTTTTACATAACGAGCTTTTGCTGCAAGTGCAACAGACACCAGATGGCGGTTTCTGATTCGTGTTCGTATCATCACCTTCATTTGGAGATGTTGAGTCGGGGTTAGTTTCGGTAATAACCTTTGACATTCGTTTTTTGTTTCTTCGGTGGCCCCATTCGTCTTGGAAGTCGTTTGAAAGTAACCATTCGGTATCTGTTTCATCCAAGTCTGAATGGTCAGAATCCGATATTTCCATGTCATCTAATAACTCGTCTATGTTTCCACTACTATTGTATGCTATTGAGTTTCGGAGTCCCTGCAGATAAATAAATAAATAAATAAATAATTAAAAACTTTTCTTAAATGATAAATGATTATCAAAAATCAGAAATTTAGAAGTAATGAGTTGACAAGATTACCTTAGGTCTCAAATCATATATGTGTCCTTCACCATCATCCATAACAGCAGAATCTTGGTTGGTTGACTTTTTCTTGAAGCTCTTTGACATGTAAAGCTTCTGTTGATTAACAATAAGTGAAAATTATAGGATGTTATAAGTAGCAATATGGGTGTGCGTGACTGCATGTTGAGTTGACCCAAAACCTTTTTTGTGTAACAAAATTTTACTTTTATATTTCTGTTTTTTTTAATAAAATGATTTAAGAGGTTCTATACATTATTTTTTACTTTGGACAAGTTGTAACTCATTTTAACCATTATGAGTGACCCAGATATGAAACAAAATAAACAAGTAATGATTCAGCTTTTTTACTATTCTTCTGTTAATAAAAAGTGAAAATAAAATGAATTTCATAAAAAGAAAGATGAGGACAAACCTTAAACTTCTCCATATGATTAAGCTCAGCATTCAGCATTTCAACTTGTCTTATTAAACTAACTATCTTTTCCTTTAAACTTCTTATCTCTAAATCTCTTTCTCTACAGTAAACTTCCATATCCCATCGTTGACACCTTTAATATAACAGATATTAAAAAATATATATATTAATATCCATCAAGAAAATGTTTAAATAAGTATATATATATATTACCTTGAAGAGGAAGCTAGATTGAACAAATAGTTCATAATATTCTTGGCATCGGCAAGAGACCGGACTGAATTCCAACGACCTCTACCACTAAAGGCGCGTTCTCTTTCTTCTGCTTCCGACAATTGGGATGCCATTGAAACAATTGTACTGGATGATGTGGCAAGCATATTCTCAAGAGCATATATTCTTGAATTTCTTGCACCAGGTGACATTGTTTGAGTGCAATGACTGCAATACCCCCATGAGGAAAATCAAATAATGTAATCAGCAGATAAGAAATGGGCAGTTTGGTCAACGGCTTCGGATAATAATGTGTCATTCTATGGTAAAGGTCAAAAACATTGTGACTTGACGGGTTGACCCATAAACAATAACAATAATATGTATCTTTGAGTACAAGTATATAGCATGTTAGAAGATTGTATGCATTGACAATTAACTTTGAAACTCGCACGACTTTCAGCCAGTTGAACTGTTTTGAACATTTGACCAGTTTCCATTTTAGCTATAAAAAATTAATCGACTCGATTGAGATACAACTCAATCCAAATCAATAAATAACAAGCATGCATACCTTAAAGCAGATCGCTTTGCAAAATTTGCTTCATCTTTTAGTTCTGCTACCTCTTTGGCCATTTTAACCCTCCTAAAGTCCCAAAATCAAAGCAATAAATCAGCAAAAGGGATACAAGTTAATAAAAAAATGTCTGCTTTTTAGATTTATTTTGTAATCGTTATAAAATTTACATACTCTTCTTTCTGTCGCTCATATTCACAACGTACTTCATGCACACGAACAGTAACTTCGAGTTCATGTTCAATTGCTTGCATAAGTGCCTGCAATGCAAGTTGAGAATTATATTAAAATATAAATTTGCTAAAAAGAAGCCTGCTATTTGTATAATTATTGTAAAATAAGTAATTTCATGTTCACTTAAAATACCTGAAATCCAGGGCCACTGCTACTTCCTGCAAAATTGTGCACCATCATATGGTTAATATAAAGAAGGTAAGATAATATATGAACAGATTGCTTAATTCTAATGGAAGTTTTACCAAATGTGTCTCGTGAAGAAGTCTTTCGTGATTCCAACAGCTCTTTTAATCGTTTTGTAGCCATAGAAGCTTCTTCTGTCTTCCTTTGTAAAACCTTTGGGAATATAAAAATATTTACATAAGATATAGAACACAAAGAAAGGGTAAAACAATAAAAAAGATAAACAAAACTTACCATTTTCTGCCTTTGATTTAGAGCTAGGAGTTTATGCATCTCATATTCATTCCTTCTTCCCTCTTTCTTAAGCTGTTTATACAAATATAATAAGCATGTTAACCTCTAACAACTAAATATATGTTTAAAAATAGGTGGCTAGAAATGAAATCATATAAAACACTATATGTTAATAAAATAGTGATTGTGTTGTGAAATAGTTATACCTGAAGTACTTCTTTTTCCCGCGAGGCCTTCCATAATCTGAACTGCTCAGACTCTTGCTTTATTTTTTGTTGTAATTGAACCTGTATATCCACAATCAAATAAGAAGTAGACACAGTAAAAAGATATTTAGAGGCACTGATTAAAATAATTTTAGAAACAAAAAAAGAAAACCTTTTGTGTTTTGATTCTATGAATTTCATCCTGGAGTTTTTTGGCTGCTTCATCACTCCTTTGTTTTTGTCTTAGCAATTGTGCTTGTGCATCTTGCTTCTTCTTCAACTCCACAACCTGAAATTCAAATAATGTTAATGAAGGACATATTTAAACTTATCATTGTCAATAAATTAACTTGCTGAATTGGTCAAATATTGTTACAGAAGGTTTGCAATATAGATTTGATGCTAAAGATGTGCCATAAATTTGAAAAACAGAATTTTTTTCATCATATTATCAACATAGGATGTTTATTTTATTTTTTTTTTAAATAATATTACCCTAATGTAATAATATTAATGATTTTATCATATCTAACTAGACTCAGATATGACCTATAAAGCTCACAGCAAACAAAGCATAAATATAATAGGTAAATAAAGAAAAAACCTACATTACTTAATAATTAATATATTACATCCAACCTGGTTTTAACTAAACTTACCTGGGATTCCAAAGAATTTAACTTTTGAAGATAACTTTCTTTCAGCTTCTGAGTACTATCATCAGAGGTCGAAGAGATATTTGCAAGATTGCACCTAAGTTGTTCAATCTCTTTCTGTCAATTAATCAGAGAAACATCAAACAAGTAAGCAAATTTATACAAGTTCAAAAAAAATAAAGAATCAGGAGCTAAAGATGGGGGAAAACCTGCAAACTTCTCTTTTCATGTTCCAGATCTTGAACTTTCTTCTCATAATGTTGCTTAAGAACTGAGGTATCACCGCTCGCAAACCGCTTCATTTCAGCCTGTCATGTAATTAATGATAACAAAAACAGAATTTAGCATCTTCTATGACTTTTACAAGTTTAATACTCCAAATAACTTGAACCTACAGACACACACATGTAAATATATATATTTTATACATATATATATGTATAAATAGACACAAGAAAGTTTTGTGAAACTTAACATTTTAAAATTTCTATTTCCATAAGAAAGAGAAAAACATCTACCTCCTTTTGTTCAAGCCTTTTGTCCAATTCTTTGAGCTCATTATCAAGTTTCTCTTGCAAAGAACAATGTTCTAGCTCCTTCTCTTCATCTTCAGAATCACCTGCAAACAAAAAGAAATATTATTTTATGAATGTGTGTTAGTTACTTAGTTGTGTGTTTTTTAAATCATATAAGCATATGATCCTTCACATTCCAATTAGTTTATAACAGCTTACCAGCAACTACAACAGCTTTAACATCAGATTCTGGGAACAAACCACTTTTTGGGAGAAGAACATTGGCATCCAAATCCATGTAATCAATAAGTTCATTACGTTTTGAAGTATTCAATCTACGCAATCGCATCAATTCTCCTTCTAATTCTTGAACTTTTGACACGTAAGTTTTCAACAAATTCACATCCTGAAATAATTTTATGAAGTCAGAAACCTTTTGTTGATTTTAGTGAATCACAACAACATAAAAGTCTGAAGCTAAACTCGTTTAACCTTATTTGATTCGCCGTCAATCTCGTCCCACGGTTTACCATCTCTAGCAGCTTCAACTTTAAGTAATAATTTGTCTTTCTCTAACTGCAATAATAATATCATGTCAGCTGTGATACAACATTTCTCCATATTTTAACGTTGTGGAGTTTGTTCATTTGGTCAAACTTACCTGAGCATTCATTGCTTGTTTACTCAAATGTTCAACCTTAAATTGATGTTCTTGAAGTTGGTTTTGTAAGTCTGCGTTGCTTGTTTCAAGTAATGCTATCTTCTGTTTCAAAATCTGAGAAACAATATATATATCTCAAAGTTATCATGTATGATATATGCATTGAAATTGTTAAATAGTGTGAAGAATGAGTGATTGACTCACTTGAAGTTCTTCAAATGGTGTGGAAGAATCTCCCTTTACATATAGAAGCTCAGCCTGCAACTGTTCAATTTGATTCTTCATACTTTGCATTTGAGCTGCAACTGGATCACGGTTCACCTACATAACAGAAAAATGTGAAATCAACATGATTGCTAATTAAGATAAAACTATAAAACTGTAAAGAGATTATCTTACAATAGCTTTGTTTTGTATGTTGCGAGCTCGATTTGCATACTTCAACGTGTTTAAAGTTTCTTCTGCATTGGTATCAGCAGGACTTACACAAGCTACATCAAACAAAAAAGAAAATAGTTATAATAACTAATTCATTACAATAGGCAATGCATTAGATTATATGTTAAAAGAACCTAAAAGTCAAACAAGACAAAGTTTCATAGCATCATGATCATACCTATCATAACAGTTTTACTGTTTCCCCCAAGAGAGTCCTGGAACAAATGCATTTGAATTAAACTTATTAGTCCTTTAAAATGTGAAATTCGAGCACTTGAAGTGGAATCAGTCGTTTTACTCCACCGTAACTTTTATTTAAAAGGCAAAATTAAAAATAAAAATAAAAAAGTACAGTCTTCCATACCTGTAAAAGGCGGGTTAATTTGCTGTCTCTATAAGGAACATGACCCCCTTCTTTCCGTTTCTTGTCATCACCCAACGCGCTGATCACATTTCCAAGAGCCAATAAACCCTTGTTGATATGAATTCCTAACACCACAAAGAACAATAATATAACTGACTTAGATAAAGTATCACTGTACAATGACAAGGAATTGATGTTTCTTGTTAGATACATGACTATAGTCTTTAAAAACATATACATAATAGTTGTTAACTTGTTATAACCAAAAATGAGCAGACCCATTTTATCTGATGGATCAACCAACAATGCAATATCAAGAAGAAGATGAACCAGAATTTAGTTATATACTAACTGAGCACTTTTTATTCAGAAATCAGAAAAAAGATAGAATAATACATATTCTATAATGATTAATGAATAATATGAACATTTGATAGATATTAACGTACCTTCCCGTAAGCGCATCCCATCAGCTCCTGTTTTTTTGGCCCGTTCTGAACCCGCAAGATCAACCAGATGAAGTTTGGCACATAGTATATCATCTCCAGCATCATCGTGGGCGCCACCATTCGTTGAGCCAGATAATTTTTTCTGCTCCATTGTGATAGTGAAGATGGCATGCGATCGACTGACAACATAAATGTAGTAAATAATAAGTTCATACATTTTTGGTGCACATAAAACAGTCACTAAATAACATGAACATATAGCATAATTTTACAACTATGTTGAATTTACAAGCATGGATTTACTGATCATGTATGAAGAACAGATGGTAAAGTAACAAACTTTATGAATGTACAGTTAAATACCTTGATTGACTATTCATATTCGTGCTTCCAGTTGCACGACACACAGATCCACGCAACAGATATGAAGCCATTTCATCTTGTGAAGTAACTTCAGCTTCAGTTACACCAGCTAGAGAGATTCCACCATTACCAGTTTCCCTGATTTGAATAGGAGCCCTAGAAGGCCCTACAGGCTTTACATTCCCATCAGCTTTAGGATAAACAGTTTGATTCGATTCCAATAAATCAAAAACCTCCTCTTTAAATATCTGAAACAGGATAATGTTTCAGCAAATAATCATATATAATATGTGTGATGACTGATGCATGCACCATTAACTTTAAGACAAAGTAAGACCGCTGTTACCTCAATGAAAGATACTCTTATCAAGAACTCTGTATTCCCTTTAGTTTCTTCTACTCGTTTGAAAATAGTTTGCATAACTTTAGGAATGATCCCGTTGGTGCATTCCCCATTGTAATTTGTACCCATTGTATATGTTTTACCAGATCCCGTCTATGGAAATAAAAAGAATACAATAATAAATATAAATCAGTAATTAGCTTCAAGACTGCAACTTTGTAGCAAAAACTAATCTAATTACAAATCATCATCAAATTCAGAATGCTACACAGTCTTGTATACATAATACACCATTAAAAAACTCATAATAGACAACAAATTGTTAGTATTACAAGTGACTGAATTAAATACCTGTCCATAAGCTAAAACTGTTGCATTGTATCCATGGAAAAGTGCATCCACAAGAGGTTCTACACAGTCCTCGAAAATCCTAGATGATGGTGACCCGGTGCTCCCATAGACATAGTCAAAAGTAAACGAATGTGAACCAATTTGTACCTAATTCGCATACACAACAGATCCAGTTCGAAAATAAATCCTTTTTTTAACGAAAACAAGCAATTATCATCATCATCATCATCATCATCATCATCATCGTACTCGTATAAACATAATTCAGAATTAGCGTAATCACCTGAGGTTCACCGGGAGTAACGCTAATACAATCGGAGCAACCGACTAGAAGCTCAGGAGTGACTAATGGTCGGATGTTGACAGCAACTCGTACAGATTGAGATCCCCCTTTTGCATCAGAACCCTCCATTTCGATTCAAATTGCAAACCCTAACAACCAAACAAATTCGAATCAGGCATACGTTTCTGTGATTGTGTGTGCGATTGATTTTCGTTTGTCAGTTTATAATGCTAGATTAAGCAAATTGTAGAAATCGATTACCAGATAGGTTTCAACTGTGTGTTTGTGTGCGAGAGAGAGTGAAGAGTGAAGAGAAATTTTGAAATTGGTGAGAGAGGGAGAATAGTTTTGGGTTGCGAAGAAACGGTGCTTTCAGATTTGAATTCAAATAAGGTTTGAAACTATTTTAGTCACGTGAGCTGCATGTGAAGCTACTATATGAATTATGAAAACTTTAATACTTTAATTATGTAGGTTTTGGTAGGTAATGAACTTGTAAAGTTTATACATTTTGTATCTGTGTAATTATCCTTAGAGACACATATCTGGACTATAGCTTTATGGATCATATAGCTTCATTTGTGATATAATCTAATTGTAACATTATTTTAAATTGAGTAGATTACTTCTTTTGTCAATTTGGTTTTAGGAAGTTTAACTCTTTTTATTTAAAAAAAAGTTTCTTTAACGAGTCATTGTTTTTTAGGGTTGTATTTAATAACTCTCTGGTCTTTTACACCAACTCTAATTATATTAGATTTATTTATTAACTCTAAGCTTATCATACATTTTAAATCTAAATAACTTAGGAGATTAGTGTTTGTGTTGGGGATATAAGAGTTTTTAGTTTATTTTGTTTTTTCTTTTCTGTTTTATTTAATTATTTCAAGTCGATCACACGAACAACCCTCTTTAGGTACCTTTTTATGTGATTGAATCATTAAACTTAACAAAGTATTGTGACAATTAATTTTAGAAATAGGATAGAAAGTAATTGCCTCATGTAGTCATGTTTCCATGATTGTTGGTTATGACTTATGATGATGTAACTTCCTCGATGAACCCAAGCACACTGGCCGCACCTAAATAAAAGTGACAAGTTTGACAAGTTACATAGTTATTTAGTTTAAAACTTGGAGGATCATAACTTCAATTGTGACAGTGAAATTTTTTTTTCATTTTTTCTTATTTTTTAGTTTAACTTTTTACGGTTATCTAGAAAATATAGCAAAAAATTATCCCAAAAGTCGAGACTGGAAGAATGTATAAATTAGTGTGCCTCCATATATTCGATCTTGGTTTACTCTTATAGCTCTCGTACTTGTTTACTTTTTGGGATCATATCCCATATAAAGAAAAGCAAGAGCAACAAAAAAAATCATTAGAATTTGAGTCTAGTGTACTTGTAACACCCGGTTTTCAGATAAGGTATAACCTAGTTGGTTATAATAGTAAAGAGAAAGATAAAAGGAAAACCC
>WOUH02000031.1:9495843-9505965 GCA_009936405.2 Stevia rebaudiana
TTTTTTTTTTTTTTTTTTTTTTTTTTTTTTTTTTTTTTTTTTTTTTTTTTTTTTTTTTTTTTTTTTTTTTTTTGTAATTAGGTTTATGGTGGAGAAGCAAGGATCTCTGCACTGAGAAAAATGTTTCCGCTTATGGAGGATAAAAAAAGTCTTGCATCCGACAAAGAACGGGCTCAAGTTGAAAAAAAAGCGTCTTTATTAGCTGCTGTTGATTATTATGTCAGTATGCACACTGATATCTTCATTTCTGCTTCTCCAGGGAATATGCACAATGCAATGGTATGCATGTTTTACCTCGATATATCGTCACATATTTCTCCAAATGCAAAAAGAAACAGTATACCTGCAGGAATGAATTTTTGGTAAATTTTTAGAAAATATAAAATGCAAAAAATAACCTCACTTTACATTTTTTATATACAGAACCACTTATTCTTTGCATAATTCTTTATTTCCGTCTTTTTTCTCTGTTGAATTTCCGCTTAAGAGTTTTTAAACTTGATTTTTTGTTTAATTTACCCTTAAACCTTTTAAACTTAACAATAAAGTCCTTGAATTAACAAAAACTCCTCTTGCCCTTTCAATATTTGTATTATATAAAAGCATATTCTTTTTTATGATTAAGTCCAGACTTTTTCTAATAAAGTGTTGAAATTTAAAGGATTTCATAAATCCTGTTAAATATGTGTGTGAATTCAGTGAGTTTGTGTGAATGTTTCATTTTTTTTATTAAGTAAACCATGATTTTTGCTTGTTTTGCAGTTAGGATATCGAGCATACAAAAACTTGAAGACCATTAGACCAAACATGGTGCTGTTAAGCCAGCTTTTTCTTAATGAAACCCTCCAGTGGTCCGAGTTTCAGCAGGCTGTAGAAAATGGGCATAAAAATAGACAAGGTCAAATTAGGTTAAGAAAAGAAACACAATCCATATATACATATCCTATCCCCGATTGCATGTGTCAGCGACGTTAATCACGCAATTTTTTTAACTAAATTATAGAGGTTTGAAATGTTATTCAGTTGTAACTTTTGTTAGTGTATATGAATTATAAATGTTTTACAGCAGTAAGCAGTTTATGGTGAAGACATTCACAAATTTTCTCCGTTTTTACAATCTAAAGCTTTAAGATGTATACTTTTTTGGGTACTTACATATATAGTTGCGTCTTTCTTTTTAACAAAATAAAAATGTTTGTATAAAAGATGTTTGTTTAGAAATCAATTCTTTATTTTATTGAAAACGAATAAACGATATATGATATGATACTAAATTAGCATTAAATTTTTTATTATTATGCTACTTCTGTATCCTTGTACCATCATTAACGTACAAGCTTCTCATTCTACATTAGGCTTTCTTGTATTGAGATTTTATACAATTAGTTTTCAAATTGAAAAGCACTATATATTTCAATTGAATGATTCTAGAGTTGTTTTGGTTTGACAATGCTCCAGTTTGAATTTGAACTGGAACACCACCACAAAACTGACCAGGTTGCAATTTCTATTAGGTTCGGGTTTCAACCCGACCCATGACACAAACTCAACGAGCAAATTAATAAATTACACAATGCAACATAATCCTAGTTCTACAATGATGTACTGTGGATTTTAGTGAGACAAATCAATAAGATTTAAGGCTACCATAACCACCAATAAACAATTCAAATGATTAAACAGTCTTATTCTTAATAAAAGTCCCCATAAATTAAGCACTAGAAATAAACAAACAAAAAGTAAAATGTCAGCGCTAACAAAATATGTGTTGGGTTGCTACATATTTTTCAATAATTCAACATATAATAATTACATCACTATATTCAACTACATGTGGGCCCACCTTCAAGAAGTGATTCGGTCATTCGCATCCTTTTCATAGGATGCTGCACATCTGATTCCAACCCAGATGACCCATCAGAACCCGTGGACCCATTGGCTTGCATTTCAAAGACCTTAACATCATCATCAATACCATTATCATCATCATTATCATTATCATCATCATTAAGCATCTCAACATGCTCCTTCAATGGTGATCTTGGTTGACCTATTTGATTACAATTACCATTACCATTATCATAATCATCATTAAGCATCTCAACAGGCTCCATTAATGGTGATCTTGGCTGATCAATTTGATTACAATTCCCATTATCATCAAGCAACTGAACAGGTTCTTTTAATGGTGATCTTGGTTGATCAATTTGTTTACCATTATCATTATCATTAAGCAACTCAACAGTTTCCATTAATGGTGATGATCTTGGTTGATCAATTAGATTAGCATCAAGCATCTCAACAAATCCCATTAATGGCACTCCTGGTTGATCAATTTGATTATTACCATTTTCATTATCATCAAGCATCTCAACAGACACCATTATTGGTGAACTTTGTTGATCATTTTGATTAACTCCATTGATAACTTCCAGTGAATCTTCACAACCTGAAATTGATGTTTCAAAATTGCTATTCTGATGCCAAGATTCCCTGTTTTTATAATCTAGAGATGAATATGGAATTTCAGGTGATATTCCATTGTCTTGCTGGAGATCAATTTCTGTTGAAGAATAAATATATTGTTCCCCAGTTTCCACATCTTCCTGTAAAAAAATAAAATAAAATAAAATAAAATAAATTCAAGTGGAAATGGGTCAAACGGGACAAAAGTCAACTAAGGTGTGGTTTAAATGCATAAAACCTCCCAATATTATTTTCTTCAAAGTATATTGTTATGACTAGAATAATACAATTTTTTAGTCATATTTAACAACAATAAAGAATTAAGATAGCAAAAAAAAACAGGTTGAAAGTCGCCGGTTTCTACTGGTCGACTAAAAAATGGGCAAATAATGTTTCAAACCAGCCAAAACCGAATGTACCTAAAAGCAAAAAAAAAGCACTCATTTTGACCCGTTAACCAAACTGCAAATGTAATTTTAAATATACCTGGATTGGCTTGTACCCGGAAAACATCGTCTCGTTAAATGATGGGAATCGCATGCCAAGAAATGATCCGGGTTCAGATACCGGTTTAAAAGATTCGGTAGGACCCGCGGGGAATCGTTCACTTGTCATAGATAATGAGGGTAATAAAGAGATTTCAATTTCTTGATCATCATGAGAACTTTGACAAACCGTTGAAGGATTGCATGTATCTGGAAAGAAATTTACAGCGGTTCTTTGATGAATATTATTATCATCATCATTGGCAGCCATAGATGGAGGAGCTTCAAGAGCAGGTTGTTCTAGAAGATCATACACTAATCTCTGGATAACTGTCCTTTTCAGGGATGCTTCAGCAGGTGGAAACCAATCCACATTTAGCTGACAATTAAGTAAATTACCAAAAAAATTAACAATTATAATAGTCCAGAAAACTAACAATTGGATTTTGAAAAATGGTGAATGCAGTTTATATGATCTATAAAATTCCTTTGAAGGTGCCAGAATCAATATTAGTTTATATCTTTGTTTGCTTAATGTGGTGATGCGATGGTAAAAGGGATTTATCAGTTTATTATTCCCATTATTCATACTAACCAAAAAGAGAATACTTTATTACATAAAGTTCGAATCCTCTATTCAAAAAAAAAAAAAAATTTATTATATTTTTGTCAACTCTTTTGCTTTTATATATACTTTAACAAGAAAAGTACTTAAAAACTATATACAAATCATTGTACCATCAAGCTAGATGAAACATATAATTTTCTTATTTATATATAGTATTTTAAACACCTGTTAAAGAATACACAAAATAGAACAAAAAGAGCATCATGAGCAGGTGCACATTGACAAGGTTCTTAATTCTTAAACATGTGAACGCCGCCAAGTATTTAAGTATTATTTAAAAAAAAATCCAAACTAAAGGTTTCCCGCATTTTTTCTATCTACAAACATAGAGAACTTAGAAGCATATAAAATAAAGAATATGTATGTGATTTCTAATAAACACGTGTGGTTTAATGTCACACAATAATTTCAACAGACAAATCATTATGAAAATACTTAAGCATTAACTAAATATTAAGATTAAGAAATAAGGAGGTCATTTACGTACAAAATTGACACTCTTTGTTATATGAAACGGATTGAAATAAACGGGAGCTTGCTCCAAGAAGAGTTCTACATAATGGAGCAAGAATAAACCACAGTCGGATGAATTTGGCTGCTGCGGTAACTGCAAAAACAACAAAATTTTAGAATTCCATTTTCATACTTAAGAAAGCAAAATCATTTAGTAAATGCATGTGTTAAAAGGTCTCGGTAGACTATACTTATGTTTTCTGTTTCTAGAATGTAAAGTGAATAAAACTAATGTTTTTACAAGACTGATTTAGATGTAAAAAACACAGATTGATATCTGAATTTACTGAGGATTTCTATACTGTTTTTCCTATCCACCTACTTTAAAGAGATTTGAAAAGAAAAAAGATAATTTAAAAAAAAACACAAAATATACCTCAAGTGAGATGAAGCGTATATTATCGAATCTTGCTGAAATATCTTCAGATGCCTCTTGTTGCCTCCCTTTCCACTCTTCTTTAAGGTAACTAAAAAAAATATTGAGGAGTAAACCTTAACTATTTATTACCCAGGTTACGCCTCTAAAATAATAAAAATTGAAACCAAAGTTGTTTAGTTTAGAATGTCATGCTCTTCAATTTTGTCATGCCCATTTGACCTAATATTTATGATTAAAAAATAAATGCTATTTTACCTTTGCAAAAGATCTTTCAAGCCAGAATGACTGCCTCTGATAGAATCCATATGCAGAACACATGGCACTTTGACCAACTTGGTTACATCTTCATCTATTAAACCAAAACATAAAATTTTAATTCGAATGTTCACTGAATGTTCACTACAGATATATATTAAAAAAAAAAAAAAAATACAAATAAAAAACTGACCTTTGTATTTGGCCACTTCCCCAAGATGACACATTACAATAAGACTCCAATGATAGCTGTAAAAAACATAGTCTTTTTTTATAAAATAAATTTCTTAAGGAGTAAAGATTTTAAAGGTTTTTCAACTTACTTGTAATTTACAGGAATAAAGACAAAATCCTTCTCAAAAAGGTTGACTTTTCTTGTCCACTTTTTTACACGTTGAAAAGCTGCCTTTCCTTCAGAGGCATCAAGAGGACCTTTTTCTGGGTCAGCAAGTTTGCGGAAGAAAAAACTATTAAAAAAATGAAACCTGTGTTTCTCTTCAGGATTTATTTTGTTCTTCAAGTATCTGTCACAATTTATAAATTTTAATAATTTGTTAGTGAGAAGAAACTCAAACTATGGTGAAGAAGTTAAGTTCCACTTTAATGATCAATGTACATTATGATAAGAATGAGAAACTAAGAACAAAAACTGAAAAACCGGTCGAAAGCTGAAAAAAATTACCAAAAAATAAACGACTTATGTTTAGAGAAACATAAAATTGCTATTTGTTTAGGCTTCTGTTATAAAACTGAACTGACACTAATATAATATCCTCTCATATTTTCATTTTAATAAATTTACACTTTCATAGCTATTTAATTTACAAAATAATAGAAGTTATTGGATGCTGGAATCTGAAATTTCTCTTATTTATAGATATAATAATTGAACCGAAGGCGTAAATTTCACATCTTTCTTGGACTAAAATGACCCAGGCCCAAAAAAACAGAAAAAACAAAAAGCAGAGATGGGAAAATCAATTGGTTTTGATTTTAATTGGATTTGTTCAAGATATATGACCCAGTTAAACTAAAAACATACAAAGCCAGTCAATTATAAAAACCCAAAAATGATATTTTCAATTTGGGTTCAATTCCAGCCCAAAACCAATTCAGGCTCGTTAAGACTATAAAAGAAAGCATAGAAAATACGATTATCATATCACATGACTTTATCCTGATAAACAAAAATTTTTTATTTGTTACATGGATTGTCATATAAAGGGATTTATTTATTCTATTAAAAATGTAAGAGCCAAACTGTCAGTAAAGAAAGTGCAGAAAAACATACTTGATATAAAAGTCAATTACAGTATCATTGACAAATGTGTCTGGTAGGAGCAAATCAACGTCTCTTTTACTAATCGAAACAGCATCAACATCCCCTTTTGGATAAATAACGTCTTCAAAAGGCTGATCAAACCTACAAGTGCCGAAACCCAAAGCAATGTAAAACCATTACTCAACTTGCAAAATTAGTTTTTCATAATGGGTCCATTTAGAAGGTTATCACAGAACATTAATTAATTTTCAAAAAGATATATTTCTTTCACTTACTTAGGAAAATACTTCATAAAACATGCTTGGGTGTCCCCATTGACACGATCCCTGCAGCAAAATCAAGAATCATCACCGCATAAAAAATTAGCTAGTTAATTATCCATAATCAAACATTCAAACTATAAGTAATTTAATGAAAAACAATTCTCACAAGCACACCTAGTAAATTAATGGATTGAATTACAAGAATTATACTCTAATCATGAGAGTATAATTCTCTCATGATTAATATTATTCCAATCTCAAAAGTATATATAGACTACAATATGACCTAATCTATATTTGGTATTATTACACTCTAATACCAAACTATTTACAAAAAACAATACAGGCTACTTCTGACCTGGGTGATGTCATTGCCTAACATAACTGAAATTCCAATTATAGGTAAATCAATAAAAAAACTAACATAAAAAAAAATATAAAAAAAAAAAAAAACAGCATGCTAAAGAACTCACTCTGACTCAAGCATACTACTCCATAGAGTTTTGTATTTGACATTTAAAGATGTGATTGCTTCCTGTCTCCCATACCAGTTGCTACCAATAATTGCAAACTTTAGCTGATTACCTGAAAAATATTATACAGAGTAATCAAGAACAGAACATATTAGAATATCCTAACAAAAGTAGCGATCATTCAGAGTATGTAAAAAGCCAAAAACAACTCTTCTTATGGGATGAAAACTGTGTTATTCAACCTGGGATATGAGATACAATATTATACAATACTACCATTCTTGCGTATTTAGGTAGTTTTTTAGATGAAACTGGATGAAATTAAAGTGTGCATGTTTAACAATATAAAAACCGCAGCACAAAAAGTATAATAGATATAACCTGAAGTAAATTCAACATTTTCAGCTTGTGTTGCATCCTCAGTAAGTACATGGACCGTCACCATTGCCATCCCAACCTAGATTAATATAAAAGGATAGCAATTATAAACACTTGGGTTGCGTACGGTTTGTAAATAAGATTCGAAATAGGTATAAGTTTGAAAAAGAGGATGAGAGGAAAAAGTGTAATACTTTATAAAAAATGTTTGTTTGGAAAATCAAAAATGATTTGCAATTAACACTTAATAGTTATTTTAAAACAAGAGAGACACATTGTTTATAGACAATTGACTTTCAAACTTTAATATGGAATTACCAGCTCATACAACTGAGATTTGATACCAAGTATATCCTGAACTCCCCATTGAAATCTAAAAGTATTGTCATCATCATCTAAAGTTGAACCCTCTATCTTTATGCAACTGCTAGTGAAGGTTAAAACACAATCTGTACAATAGTTATCACGGTACACCATATGATCAGGATAGAACACGACGGTTGTTAAATCTTCATTGTCCTGTAAAAATTATAAATAACAGTAAAAATACAAGATTACAAATATATACATATATATATACACAAATCTATAACAGACACCACAGCATAAACATCATAAGGGTGCTCACCATTTCCAGTTCGCCTGTGCAATGATCTGAAGATGGTTCACAAAAGACACCTGGACACAAAATTAACATTTTAATGAATATATAGAGGGACCATTAAAGCAATCACACATGGATAAAAAAAACTGTCACTATCAGGGAGACTTTCATGTAAAAAACCTTCAAGATTTCATCAAGTAAATATTATGCTTTGGAATAAAATTTGAAATTGAAGGACAATAAATTCAGAAAATTCCAAAACAGAAACAGTATGAGTATCACACTAACACAAAAAAAATGCAGAAATTACCATCATTTTCTGCAATATCAGAACACGGTGATGCAGATCTCTGATACAACCTTTTGAGTTCATATGGGTTCAAAGTCACTGCCTCATCCTACAGCCATATTATTTTAAGTTAGCAAGCACCAAAAAATCTGTTTTAAAATAACATTCAACATTTATCATATTAAACATACAGGTTCCGATGAATTCAATTCGCTGTTGGGAGGTGCAATTACATCTGGTCCAGATGAATCAGTTATAGGTTCTGCATGAAATTCAGGAAGATCATGGACAACCTTAACAACATCAACTGAATCTGTGATGACCTGATGTTCGGTTTTGTCTGAGTCGCATTGAGGGAACTGTTCTGTAAAGATAACATCAATCTGAATAAGCTTACACTAAGAACAGATGATAAATGTTGATTGAATCAATTTTAAACGTAAACAATACCTAAACTCAATCACGAAAGTATATTCATGGTGGCAGCTAAATGGAAAAATAATAAAAATAGACAAAACATAAGCTACCTCAAAATGCATATAAACATTCTTTGTAACTTACACTGTTCCTATATTAATTAAATTAGGGTCCAGAATAATATTCACTCTACTACTCTAGTATGTATGTATATATATGTGTCATGCGTGTAGAGGTTCATAATGTATGTAAGCCTTAATTGTTAACCAAAGTTAGGATAGGGTCAAAGTGTAATTTATCAAAAGTTAAGGTTTAGACATTATTGTGTAATTATGTTAAGTTAGAGGGTCCTAATGTACTGTTTTAAACTGAGTAACTGATGTTTAGAACGTTGCATCTTCACAAAGGAACCCAACGTTCCAAACTCTATATGTATGGATATCTAACAGATCAAGTAACCCCATAGATTATCAATTGTAAAATTCGTTTAAGGGTTCATCCATGTGTTCTTGTTGTTCTTTATTATGATTTCTTGATTGTAATGATTGATTGATCGATGGTCCCTGGGATGATACCGTAATCTATGTGAGATTGTTATTGAGTATATCCGCACTTTTTGCTGGTATTGGATTGTAATTCATACCTTCATTACAATTTGAGTTTAGATGATCCTGTGTCTAAAGACAACACAGAGATCCAACGCAAAGCAAGCGAGCATTAATAATCACAGGTGGTAAGCAAACATATGTGTGTTAACTTACATTCAAGTTTCAACACCAGCAAATTTTATAGTTGTAAAGTTTCTTACTTTTAACATACTTATCGCATCAACTACATACAGAATTCAATAACAATTCGAATTTGAACAGCTGAGAATCTGCTGTTTTACCCAAAGGTGAAATATTATTACGAATAAACCATGAACCAAATTCATGAACATAAGTAATATCATCACATGTGAATCTACGGGGCAAGAACTTACCAGTCTCCATAAATGCATGCTGGTCAACGGCATCGTTCAAGTTTTCCACCTTGCTCACAATGCCAGGATCATGTTCGCGAACATCGGAGTCTTCTTCCATAGCAACAGCTTCCGTATTTAACTTAAAATCAATCTCATAACTCGAATCGTGTATAGACATTATACATACACCAACGTTCGCAAAGAGATCGTAATTATGGACTTCCCAGTTATTAGCAAGAAAATTAGGGTTTAATCTGACGATTTTCTTAATCGAACAAGTATCTAAATTATGAGAGATACTAGGGTTTAGATCAATCTAGGTTACGATATATGATCTTCCTGACGGCGAGTTGATCTGAAGAGAAGATGATCGGGGCATACAAAAGTGAAACTGAGAGCTATTGTGGTGGTGTCCTTCGAGCGGCGAGAAAGGGGTGTAACTAAACGGGACTGAAAGCTGTTTGGGATTGGTAACGATTGTTTGTCTGTTTGATATAATAAAAAATACTTTTCTTCTTTTTTTACTTTTTACCTAAATTAAATTTACGGGTCATCTTAAGACTCGGTGCAACGGTAAGGCCGATGAGTCGGCGGGGTCCAATTTTAGGCGGGATCCCGGCGGGAACACCGCCCCCCTACCCCGGCTTGTCTCCCCTAACGGCTCCCGCTCACCGATCGAAGATGTCTTCTCCTATTGGTTCGTGCGTTTTGGTGGGCCCATTTTCA
>WOUH02000031.1:9510292-9520683 GCA_009936405.2 Stevia rebaudiana
CATATATGAGACACTAAGGATCCAGTTATGTATTATTTACTTTTGTTAATATTATTATTAATATAACGATTGTTTAATACCGGATCCTAGGCAAAGGATTTTATTAGCTTATTTTTTTTATACCCAGAGTTAGCATTATTAGGATGGAAGCAACTTGAATTCTTTGATTAATGTTTTTTTTTTCTGGGATTATTGATGTCATTAAACCTGATGGAGTTGTTAATTTGCAGCTAGAGCTTCGCTATGTTTATATATTCATGTAGTTATATTAAAATATAAATATCTTTTTATTTTCTTATATGATAGTGTATTACTTATTCAATATGTATATCGATCATATTCTCAAGCCTTGCGTAGATTTATATTTCCAGTCAGTGTTTGTAGATTTTTTTTTATTCTGTAAATAATTTTTAAAAGTATTATATGTTTACATATCAGCTTGGTCCGATAGGCGTGTCTATTTATTTGATGTGTAAAGTGTTTGTAGATTTTTTTTTATTCTGTAAATAATTTTTAAAAGTATTGTATGTTTACATATCAGCTTGGTCCGGCGTGTCTATTTATTTGATGTGTAAAGTGTCAATTAATTAATGGCATTAAAGATAAGAAATCAGTTGTTACGAAATTTCAAAATTACCACTTTATCTGTCTTATATTATAATTAAATTTCAGGCTTAAGATTCCACTAAGGGATCAGACGATACACTCGACATCTTATCCAGATGAAAGACTTCAAGGACTTTTAATGTGGTTTACAAAGAAGTGTTTACAAAATTGTAAATTACTTGCTACATTTTGTTTAATTTTTTATTTAATCGTTTAGGTATTTTGTTTTACAATGTTTATAATGTTACGCTTTTCTTTTATTGTAAATATTGTGATCATGAACTTTGTTATGATTAGAGTCAGTGAAATCACTAATATTAAATAGAGATGATTACTAATCAAATAAAAAATATATAATACAAGGAAATGTTTAGTGATTAATGAAAATAATTATGTGTTATAAATGTAATGTATACTCTCGACACCATTAGTGCATCCATTGCAGCGGTTATCGGGAAGAGTTTAACGGAGACACTACGCTTATTAATATATATAAATTGTTGAAATATATTTACTATGCGGGATAAATTATTAGCTTATAAACCCTAATTTTTTAATAATATATTTGTTCTAAACCACCCATGTGTAACACGGGTTATAAGCTAGTTAATTAATAAAGTAAATCACGTATACAATAATCAGAGCATTGTAGAACTATAGACGGTATAAGTTTGTAACCTTATGTCCTTAAATTTCAATGGCCTATTTGAGCAAAATTTTGTGTAATACAATGTAAAGACAGTTTGTTAATGTGTTAAATAAATTAAATGGATTAGCTAAATGGTATAAAATGATAATTGTATATTGACAATTTGTGAGACCCACCACCATCCGTCTTGGGGTGTTTGGATTTTCGGATGAGCTCAAACAAGGGAGTTTCTCCAACGTGTGCATTTGATATTTTAATGTCGCCGTGGCGTTTGGTAGATTATAAAAGGTGCACCTTAGATGTAAGGGCTCTCACTATCGACTCAAAAAGGCATCATAGTACAGCACGGGAATGTGCGCCAAAAACGGCTCAAGGTAAATGCAAGACACGCGCTTCATGTGTATAGAGACTTATTGTGAGTCAAGATGTGACTTTTTTTTTTTTTGCAAATGTTGGTAACATGTGTTGACTTGATAACACATTTTTTTACTATCCCTTGAAACTTAAAGAGGCCAGACACGAACCACCAACTCCATTCTTTAGAATTAATGCATTAATTTCTCATTTGTAATAAATAATATATGTGTGCACTTAATTTATTGGGTATGAAATAGGATTGTCCTTCAAGGACAATTTGAGCTCCACACTTTATCTTTTACGACGTCTCGTTTGCGGTACGCGCGCATAATGTTTATATGTGTGAGCCCTTAATAGGTAAAAATACAATTACACTAATTTTAACAGTATCTTACTTCATTTTATGAAAATAACGTTAAAAGCGTTAGGTTGGTCTCTATGATAGACAGTTAATCAGACATCATGAGCCGAATGTCTCACCGAAAACATCATCTATATTATTATGAGGTAGATATAAGGTTGTTTAAATCTTACACTCATCGTAAGTTACATGATGATGACCTTATTTCTTTTACTCCTTTTTTCTTTTTTATAAGTTAAGTATCGTGCCCCTCAAGTTTGGAAACCTACACCTTCATTCCTTTAATTTCATAAATTTTTTAGTAAATGTCATTTCGAGTATTTCAAGTTTCCAAGATACTGATTTTACCTCTTTCGTTTCTTAACCTAAACAACGCTATTTTCTTACGTGTTTATCTTTGTGTATATTTGTTGATATAATCTGAATTAATCTACGTTTATGTCTAAACTCATTTTTAAACAAGTTAGGTCAAGTATAATATGTTTTTGTTTTATCTTATGTACGCGTACATCTGGTTTATTTTTGGGTTAAAATTTTTGTTTCGAACAAGTCAAGTCACATATAATAAGTAGGAGATGGTTATAATAGAAGGATTTTTTTGTAAGAAGGATAGGAAGGAATCTGATCATTTGATTAAACAAATCAATGGTAAAGATGAGATGATCCCACAATTGAAGTAAATAAGTGCGTATATTTGAACGGAAAGGGTAAAAGGGGAACTAACTAACAATTTTGACTTTTTTTGAAATAAATCAACTTTCACCCTTTTTTTATAAATAAAATAACTTTTACATACTTTTATATTTTTTTTAAAAAAATTACACCATAAAATAGAGAATTTTGTTATCTTTAATTTGAGTATAGTATCGATATGTTTTTTTTTTTTTTGATTTTTTTGACGTGGTCGGAATTTTTTGTGTTTTGAGCGTCATTTTACCCAGTTAACTTTTGGTCCGTTTTTTTTTTGCCTTTGGTCAATCATTTTTTTTACCAATTATAAATAAGTTTAAGCATGAGTCGGTATTTTTTTGCCTGTGGTTCGTATTTTTTTTGCTTTGGTCCGTATTTTTTACCCAGTTAGTTCCGTCAAAATATATAAAAATTGGGTTCTTGTTTTTTTTACGCTTCTACCCCTCTGAAAATGACACGTGACGCATGTTGATACCTTCCTACTTTCTCACGCTTTTTCCCATTTGTACGTTAACCATTCCCGTAATAAGTATTCATCTAACTTGTAAATCTAAATTTCTTTACGTTTCAAAGCCGGGTCAAAAAGGGCCCATTCAAACGCTTTGCACATCCGAATGAGAGGTTGTCGCAATGGGGCCGTTCGTAAAACCACTTTCTAAAACCAAGGGCGTTGGTGGAGTTTGTTTGTTCTAAATAGTAAATACTGTTAGTCTGTTAATAACTACTCATTACGGCACACGAAAACTGTAAAAAACTAAACATTCAATCAAGACTCTGCCACGTACACCGCCATTGATATCCACTCTCAACTATCTGGAAAACAATTGTGTGTAGTTGTAGTCGCTAATTGTGAAAGAAAACCATGCCTGAAAACCTCGGTTGCGTGCTCGTTGCCGTCGATGGCAGCGAAGAGAGCATGAAAGCTTTAAACTGGGCACTCGATAACGTCAAGCTTCGTCCAGACGGATCTCTGATCATCATTCACGTTCAATCACCGCCATCAATCGCCGCCGGTATCAATCCCGGCTCCATCCCCTTCGGTGGTCCAAGTTAAGTGTGTGCATATGCTAGATCAATCAATTTAGTTTCAATTTTTGTTGATTGATGTTTAGGTTGCTTGATTTTACACTATACGATTGATTCTGTTACGAGATCGAGATTGATTGATTAATTGTAGTAGGCGTTAGAGATTTGTAGTAATATGTTTTGATTGTGCGAAAACCAGGTGATGTGGAGGTTCCTGCGTTTACTGCAGCGATTGAGGCGCACCAGCGGCGAATCACTGATGCTATCATCACTCATGCTTTGAAGATCTGTGCCGATAAGAATGTTAGGTTTCTCAATTTTACTCGTAACCACTTTTTTTTTTTTATTTAAATTTTCAGTGTTTCCAGTTAGTGATGGCATGGTTTTTGTTGTGATTCTTCTAGTATTTTTGTGGTTACCTTATTAGGTCTTATATGTTCTAGTGGTCCAAATTGAACCATAATTAGTAACTTACTTGTTACTGATGTTACATGAAATTGAATAGTAAGGTTCCTTGTGGATTTTCCAGTATTGCAGATATAAACTAGGTTGTTTTGGAATCTAGATAGAGTTATATGTTGAAATTTTGCCAAATTGCACAATCATAAGCACAGCTTATTCTGCCAATCTGCTGTTTTGAAGCTACCCTATTGTGAGTCAGAATATGCACCAAATTTAGTATTGTGGTTTCTTAGATTACCTGTAATTCATATGTAGGTTGAAGTCAAAACTCAAATCGTGATTGGGGATCCTAAGGAGAAAATATGTGAAGCTGTTGAAGAATTGCATGCTGATTTGCTTGTAATGGGATGCCGCTCATTTGGTCCTATCAAGAGGTAATTTATTTCCTGATGTATAGATTTATATCGTCCATGGTGAAATTCGATTTTCATAATATATATTTGAGATTTACTGAATCTTGTTAGTTCAATTCCTTTTCTAATTTTCATGGTGAATTGTTTTCTCACTTTAGATTAGTTGCAAGCTAGTCATTTCCTGGATATGAAGTTGACCTTGGTTGCATTTCATGTCTGTGACTTTGTGTTCAAATTTTGATGTATTTCACCTATATTTTTGGATGGCAGCTTACTTTACTATTCTTTAATATACTAAACACATAAGCAAAATAGGATGTATGCAAGTGAAGTGTAACATACATTGATGTTTAACAAAGATTAACTTAATAACAACATGTTTTGTATGCCCCAAAACTGGACATTATAATTTTCCTTTTTTCATACATTTTTATTGTAAAATGAGTAACTCAGTAGTAACATTAGGTGTAAGATGTAGCCAGTCGTACTGCAATTGGACCATGATGTAGGTTATTGATGTGATTGGATAAATATAATTTGCATGTAATTGGATTAAAAAAAAACCAACTTCATGGGAACGTGGGTGATGAACATAAATGAACATGATTAATTAAAAGAGCAAATCTTCATACATGACATGATGTATCTGATGTGGCACGTAATGGTTATTGGCAGATAGAAATGTTGTATTGCTTATCTGCTAATTAGCCTGATTAACATCATTTACAGCTACGATGTACAAGTTATAAACATATGCTTTTAATTTCATGTCATTGTTAATGGCAAAAGGCCATTGATCCCGTTATTATGCTGCAGTTATCAGTAGGTGTATATTTGTGACTGGTGGACCTTGAAGGAGATATTACTTTTGAATAAAATAATAATTTGCCTTTTGTAGTATGCCATTAGACTAATACACAAGGTGAATGATAATTTATGTTATGTTTTATCTTTAACCGGTATAGTGGGTACAATAAATAAAAAAATAGCAAAATTTGGAGCATTTTGGATACTTGACTAAAGTCAAATAGGTAATTGGTGATGAATTAGAGTTATCTTCTGCTAAACATAAGTATTATTAATTATTTTTATTATCACAGGATGTTTTTGGGAAGTGTAAGTAACTACTGCTCCAACAATGTGTCATGCCCTGTCATGATAGTTAAAGGCACTACTTAAAGAACATTGGCCTTCTTCTAGAAGCTTGAGGTACACTTTATTTCTTTTATATGTCACATGAATATTAAAAAAAGCGTTGTTAAAACTGTTTTGCTATCATTATATTCACACTTATGTTTTAAGTAACAATCAAATTTTGTGTTTTATATTATTGTAATTTGTAATCATGTATTCTACCTTGTTTCAAATTTGAATCAGAGTGCATACATGATACAACATCCTAAATCACTTTACTCAAAGATTTAAGTTAATGAGTTGAAATGTTGAATATTATTATTTTTGTAAATCATCTTGATGCAGTAGTGGTTCACTATAAAATTAAAAAACGTGTATCAAAAAGTGTTTCGGGATGTTAATTCCTGCTGACTTTACGTGATCTGCTTTTCTCAGGTTCAATGGATGATTCTGGAGGACACACGAGTCATTCAAAAATTACTGTATACTGTTGTACTCTGTCTGATGCTTTGTTGGTTGTACATTGCTGTTTTGGATATGCTCTGTTGGTTGTACATTGCTGTTTTGGATATGCTTTGTTGGTTGTACATTGTTGTTTGGGATATGTTTCGTTGGTTGTACAACTGCTGTTTGTGATTCTTGCTATATACATATTATCTGTTGAACATATATATACATCATCATCATCATCCCACTATTGATGAACTGCAACACTTTATATATAAATAATATAGAACAAGTAAATAATATAGAACAAACGAACAAATAGAAATGTAAACTTGTATAGGTATGGTTTACACAACAGATTCCAAGTCCCAAACCACAAACTGGCCAAATGTCTACGGTTTGAACATACATATATATTTAAAATCATAAAATGAATACCCCTATCAAATCTATATTATAGTTTACCAAACAGTTATATTTCAAATTTAAATGAGATTTTTTTAACTTAACGTTTGATAAGCAAGCATTAATTATTTTGTTTAAAATGGTTTAACATAACGAAGATGGATAAATACGCAAGAGTATGAGCAATAATATCAAGAGTCGCTTTGGCCGAGTGGTTAAGGCGTGTGCCTGCTAAGTACATGGGGTTTCCCCGCGAGAGTTCGAATCTCTCAGGCGACGAATATTTTTCACATTTTTTGGCAACAAACAACCCTGTATTTATCTTTCTTTGCTAAAAATGCCCCTGTAGTTCATTTAATCTACAAACACTAGACATTAAGAGTTGATACGGTGGGATGTAATTTGTAACTAAAACTATGTACACTTGTGTTATCTATATTATATGGAAATTTTTGGTGTGCTATTTGTGACCATCTGGCCTGCCAAAAGGGCAAAATAATGATTTTGTGATGAGTTACTAACTGATTCTATGTCTTTATTGCATTAGATGTTAAATTACCACCAATTGACTAATATATTCGTGTTGTTAAGTTTTTGCAAGCCAGTATTTCAAGTAAGTGGATTAAACTTGGAACTTGAGGTTTCTTCGAAAGTAAGACGATGAATGTAGAGTTTCCGTAGAAGCAATTCGATCAGGAGTGTGCATATATGGTTATAGATCATAACTAAATCATAATCAAGGTTTTTTCTATCATTAATGTATACCCGAGATTGTGAGTGAGCTGTGGGGAGTAGAGATCGAGCGTAGAATAATAGTGGATAATTCTTTCTGTATTTTCAGGTAATTAAAGATGTATTCAAGATGTCAGCTTAATTGTTAATGCTTTTGGTACAAGTATTGTAATCCGTAACATACATGTTACACTCTTATAAAATCATAAATACTTATGTGTTGTAAGTTAATAAGATACTTCAGTTTTTTTAACAATTTTGGTATATATTTCACTACTGTGACACGAGAGATACTTTGGTTATTTTAATATGCTATGTACGTATACCCACACTTAGTAATGTATTAAATGAATAGACAATACATGTAACGAGATAAAGAAATAAAATGAATAATTAAATATGAGACCATTACAAAAATTTAAATTTGAATGTCGGGGACGAACTCACATGGGATTCCTTCATGAGATCTACACCCCTTTACATATACATGAATAAATAAATCTGGCTAATAAAAAACGAATAAATTTAGTTAAATGTTAGTAGAAGTTGAACTGGTCCATGATAGAAAAAAAAATAAAAAAAAAAAAATTATATGATCTAGTAGAAGCTCCAAATATGGATTTCATCACCTTCTTCGTCGAATGGATTAAACGGTGACTCATTTTGCATCATGTCATTGTACCTTGGTGAATCAAAGTTGCACCATGGTGCAACCATCGACATCAAGGTTCCATCAAGAGGGTCGTTTTCTAAAGCGAATCTTTCGTTTGTCTCATTAGATGAAGATGATTGAGATGGAGAAAATGAGTAGAATTGTGCTGAATAAGAAGGGGATGGTGGTGGCGAAGCAGTTGTGGCGGCAGCGGCGGCGGCAGCCACCCTTTTGATGGATTTTGGAGACATCGCAACGTTGGAGGTGGTCGTGGTGAGATAGGCATGATCATATTGGTGGAGAGAAAAAAATTGAGATTTGCAATGGGGCCTTTAACACATATAAGGGCCGCATCATAGGCTCTAGCTGCTGCTTCAGGAGTCGAGTAAGATCCTAACCATATACGTGATTTTTGATTTGGTGCACGGATCTCAGAAACCCATGAGCCCCAACTCCTCATCCGCACTCCTTTGTACTTTTCTTTGTTAATTGACAGTGATGGTGATAGTGGCAATGATGATAGTAATAAGGGCGATAATGCCGACATTGTCTTTGATGGATTATGTTGGATCTTTTGATCTTTCTTCACCATCTTTCCAGGTAATCACAATCGAATGAATGGACGGTATGAATATATGAACGAATCAAAATTTTGATATTAAATCGCTAATTTTGAAAAATATAAACAAAAGAAATGAACGTATGCGCTTCTATGAGATGGGTTCTGGTTGAGGTAGGAACGGTGAAAGATGTATTTATAACGTTTGAATGCAAGTGAGATGTGGGAAAAGGACCTTTTCTTGTATATTTTGTTATTTTTTAATCGATATTGTGATGTTCAAGTATATGTGATACAATTAAAAAAAGGTAGATAATATATAGTATTGCAATATTTACTTACGTACCCTTTGGACTATGAACTTATTACCATTTGGATTCGTAATTGATTTACGACATAATACACCAAAACTCATTAGTCATTACAACATGTAAAACCATCATATTTCTTTATTCGATTTCCATCACGTAGTCATTTTTAGAACAAGAGGGGCTTTAATGAAAAATATTACACTTTTGTAAAAATTTCAAAGCCAACCATACATTTGAGGGAATGTCACATGCAACCCCATTAATTAATATTACAATTATTGGACATGTTCTAGGCTTTTTGACTTAGAGACCAAGGCAAACCACCCACATGAGCAAATAAAAGCAGAAGTAAAAGTAAAGGTAATTCTTTATTCAGAACAATGATGTCATGAATAAATCAGAATAAATATATAGTTTTAAAGGCTATATAGGTGAAAATAATAGATCAAAACAGGGTAACAGAGTAATTGAACACTAAAACACTTCAGCATTGAACGTTTGTACTAAAGTACTGTTTGGTAAAATATATGTTAATTCGTATGATTTTGGAATTATGGAAAATGGTGTTGGAATTATGGAAAACCATGATATCTTTTATCAAAATATTCCAAGAATTCATTTTAATATATGCATGTTAGGGGTGACGAACTTGAAAACACTTTGTCATAGGATTCTCACTTGTAAGGAGCTTCTTTGTATTTTTATCAATAGAGGTTGTATTAGAATATTAAATCAATATTTTGAAATATCATATTATGCTAATATATATGGCTAAAAAATCAAAATGATATTCGATGTAGTCACATGTAGTTTGGCAAATATGTGACAAAGCAAACGATTTTGGGTGTTGCGAAAAAAAAAAAGATAGGTTCGATTGATCAAAATGATATTCGATGTAGACATGTAGTTAGGCAAATATGTGACAAAGCAAACGATTTTGGGTGTTGTGAACAAAAAAAACATAGGTTCGATTATGTTTTCTAAACTAGATATATGTATTTTGGTCCAACAAACTTGTCTCAAGTGTTAAAGAGTCTTACTTTTCAATATGGAGGTCATGAGTTCAAATCTCATTTTGGGCAGTTTAGATGGACACCTAGTGAAGGGCCAGCTTGGGATTTATCACGAGTTCGTTCTGATTTGGGGGGGCATGGATTTACCTATTCAACGGGGTTTTTGTGCATCAGAGGGGCGTCTGTTTCACTACTGTCCGGTGGACCCGATTTAGACAATATATGTGGTACGTGAAAACAACGTCGTTAAATATATATATATATAGGGAAGAAAACGGTTTATAACCCTTCCTTATAGTAATAACTATATAACTAGATTTCAACCATTGATTTAATATTAAATAATACATATTCAAAATGAAAGGTTTAGATTGAATAAGGGTAAAATGGGAAGTTTTATATATTTGTCATGTTCTCTCTCATCCAAATAAACTCAAATCTCAAAACTTCATCTGGTTCTTCAGATCCGGCGAGAAAGATGGGTGACCATCGACGATGGCGGTTCTTCATCGATGTTTCTTCAGTTTCCTTCGACGATGGCGGTGACCATCGAATGTTTCTTCATCTGGTTCTTCAGTTTCCTTCGACGATGGCGGTGCCCGTCGATGTTTCTTCACCGGTGACCAGCAAGCAT
>WOUH02000031.1:9526603-9540183 GCA_009936405.2 Stevia rebaudiana
TATTATTAGTAACCATTGAGCTATTGAGCAATCATGAGGTCACGGCCGGCGTTTCCGCCGCCGGCTAGGGTGTGACACCAATGAACCGGCGAACCGGTTATGCTCCTAGGGTAGAAAAAATGAGCCTGCTAATTTTAAAGGCCACATTCGACGATCACCCGATTAGAATTATATTTGACGAGCATATATTCGAAAAAACCTAACTTCGACGATTCACTGGGTTCGTCAATGACGATCATGATATTGACGCATTCTACACTCCAATGTCATAAACATATCATACTTTTTATTATCTTTGTTGAAATTTTAGTACTTTTAAGTTGGGTTTTGGGTTATATTTTGATTATGGATTTAATTTTCGATTGTGTTTTTTTATGGAACTATGGACTTTTGAAATATTTAAGAGTTGAAGTTGTAGTTTATGATATTACATGGTTAATTAGTTAGGTCGGTTGAACCGTCTGGTACAACCCGTTTCAACTTGTTAAACTGTTTATTTCTCAATCCGGTATAATTAAAATACCGGTTTTAGCAAAAATAAGGGTAAGATTATATTATTTGAAACTCATCTAAATGGGTGAATTTGAAATATATTTCATTATGAGAGGTAATTTATGCACATTTGGTTTTGGTTAAGTAAATAAGCAATAAAGATGCCGTTAATTTTTTTTTAAATAAGCAATTAAGAAGGATTTTAAAAGAGATATATCTAATTTTAGTTTTTGAGTGAGTAAATACGCAATTAAGAAGTTATAGAGGCGGATGTATACAAAGTAGATAATACTGACATGCGTTGTCGCGTGGATTTAACACCCTTATTTTGCTTCGAGATGAACCGATATCCAAAAACCTAGTGTAGACTCAAACGAACTCACGGACAACGATAAAAATAATGTAGCAAAAAATACCTCATACAATCGTTTCAGTGAGACGTTTAAAACAAAATGTAAACACCGGCACCACCACAAAGTATTAAAAAAGAACCATTAAATGGCAACAATAAACATACGTTAACAACAAAGAAACCTAAAAGCTATATGTAAGAAAATCGCAATGTTAACAAAAGTGAGATTTGAATAAATCAAATGGACCAATAGTAATGAATTACTATGAAGTTGAAACATTTAAAAAACTAAAAAATAAACAAATAAATCAAATGAACCAATAGTAATGAATTTTCTTTTTGTATATATAGTAACTATGTTAGTTTTCGTGTAATACACGGATTGAATAATAGTTGCAATGTCAGCTAAATACAGTTCATAATAAGACTTAATACACGAATTTAATAAGGAATATAATGTCAAATAACAATAAATATATTATTACTTAACAAATAGATAATTCATTTGTAGCATGAATCATAACAATTGTAGCAAATTCAGTTAAGAAATCACCATTGAAAACAACTAACCAGTTTACAACTTTGAAAGATATTTTAAACCAACAAAGAAAGTTATCAACTTATCATATAGGATAATGTAATTTTCAAAACAAAGAACCAACTATTCTTAATGAACTTGAAATATATACTATTCTACATAATTAATTTAAAAAACACATAGAAAAAGATATATTGTAGCGTGTATAAAATTCTAAGTATAATATGTTTAAAATCTTCTCATGGCTGAAGGTTTAAAAATGATCTTGATTTTATATATGATTCAAAAACATATAATATTGTAATGCAAATATGTAACCTAAATTAATCTATTTTTGATAAACTCTTATAAAATGAGCTATAGAAATATGGTAAGCTAAATATGATTTTAAAACTGATATACTTATAATACAATAATAAGAATTAATTATGGAAAACAAATAATATGGAATCAGTATATTTTTAGTTGAAGATTGAAATGTTAATTTGAGAAACCTTGTGAAAAGAAGTTGTAAATATGGTAACGCACATAAATCATTTATCGTATTTAAAACAATTATTGACTTTTCATAACCAAAATTATAACAAAATTAGACAGTTAATGTGGTGATGACAAGTGTCACTTTGAGGCTAGAGTCGTTAGAAAAAGGACACGTGTCATTTGAGATTTTCTTTTATTAGTATATGAAGATGTCCTCATATCAAAACCTTGTCTTTGGGTCCTCACATTTTCCTTAACTCTCCATTCTTACCCCTCTTCTATCCTTATTCTTACCGCATTGATGTTCCCATTATATCTATTTGATTTAGCAAGTACTATGAACAGTGGCAATGGCTGGTAGTTGTTTATTGGTTTTATTTTTTTTTGAATAAACTAGGGTTTGTTAATAAATAATTTAATTTATTCTCCACTAAAATTAATTAATGTTTCTTAGCTCAATGGTAAAAATATGGTTTCCTGCTGGTTAGACGCAGGTACGAGAGTTGTGTGGGATGCCATTTGTGGAGAGAGCTTTTAATATTATATATTTTTTTGCATTAGGGCCTTAGAAATAAATAGATAATAGTAATTTAGAAGAGTCCTTCAGGTTTTAACCTCATGATGGTCAAAATCAGGTTTAGATTTTAGTGGGAATGAAGAACTTTCACATTTTTATATAACTTTTCTAACATTCAAAGGAAATGGTGATTGATTTTTAGTCTTTTTTAACATAGGGGGCATATTTTTTTATTTTGATTTTAATTTTTTTTCTTTTCCTTTTACATTGAATGCTCAAGTGTCACGTCATGGCAAGCTACGCTTTACACCGACGTGTTTTTGTATATGCTTTGATATTTGAGATTATGTATGCGTTTTGATATTTGTGTTCACCATAAAACTCTCGATGCAACGCATGGGGGAAACATCTAGTTAATAACTTAATACTAACATGTAAGTAGACCAACATGGCTTGTACTTATATGTACAGACTTTACTGTGTATAAAACTATAAATAGATATTGTGCACATGACCCTATATATTCAATGGCTATAACCATAGTAACTATCAAATTAATTGCTCTTTGTAGATTGAGTAAGTCATATTTATAGGTACAATAGCATAACCATAACTTCAACAGATCGTATAGAAAAAATGACTTCATTTGAGAAGGTTGTAGATGTTGAAACTATGCAAGAGACCCAAAGGACACGAGGTTTAGCCACTATTCTTGCCATTGGTACCGCAAATCCTCCAAATTGTTATTATCAGTCCAATTATGCCGACTACTATTTCCGTGTTACAAAGAGTGCGCATATGGTTAATCTTAAGGACAAGTTTAAACGCATTTGTAAGTATTTACTTGTACTACATTCAAAATATTCCACTTGAATCATAAAACTGTCGTTCATCGGTAACATCAGCATGTGTGATATTACAATATATGGGATGGGTGCATACCGTATTACCGTAGGGGTTTTATAAACCATCGAAATCAATTGAACCTCTCAAATCTGTTGTATAAATTGAACCGGTCATTTAACAATTATTATTTATATAATTATTTTTCATTTTAGGATAATAAAGTTACGCATATGTACTATAATAACATAGCAGTATATATGTTATTTATATAATTATTTTTTATTTTGAAAAACTAAAATAGTAGTCTAAGACTATCATGAAAAAGTAGGTGATCTGGCCAAACCCAACCAACTATACCAATTTGATTTGTTTTGTATCAATTGGTGGTTGGACTAAATCGACTTAAAACATAGGGGGAACGGGCTACCTTCAGGTTACCACTTCTGGTAGCTATGATAATTTGGCAACGCCTCCTCCATTGCTTCGTCTCCGGTTCTTAGGTAGTGATTTAAAAAAAAAGCACCAAATGCTCACATAATATAAAGTAAAGGGAGTGACGGGTTGGGTGGTTTTGATTGGTGTAGTGGTGTTGGTAGTTTTAAAAATTTTATTGTAAGTGAATTGGTAGTTCTAGTTTGTTTCAGGTAAATGAGATGACATAATCTAACTATTCTGTGTAAATTTGATATTTAGGTAGATTCGACTTATGTGTGCCCCCTCTCCCTTGTATGACCCGACAAAATAGGAGAACACCCGACACTGAACAAACAAGTTTATGAACTGGAATCATATGAAAAAAGTTAAACCTCTTATGATTTGAGTTTGTCTATTTCCCTTTTGAGAAAACTTCACATATGATTTACTACTAATTATTAAGATACTAATTTTTAAGAACAAGGACTATTCTATGTCACATGATTTAAAAGTCATATGAGTTAACTTCCCTCTGGTTTAGTTAATTAGTAGATAAGAAAACTTATGACTATAAATAGTTCAACTAATTTTTAACAAGTATTAGTTCTCAATTGAACACCCCTTAAAATCATATAACCCATTATGGAATCCATTCGATTTCACAGCCTCCAAAACAAATCTACCTCTAATAAAAGAGTAAAACAAATGCCATGTGGCATTTTCTCAATTTTTCAAGAATTTTTTAATTATTTGAATTAACTAAATTAACAATTTGAATTCTTTTATACTTCTTATTTTATTTTAAATTAAAAAATATATTTAAATTTGTTATTATTTAATTGAATATTTATCTTATTTAATTAACAAAAGTAAACTGCACTATTTATCCCTGTGGTTTGTAATAATTAACAGTTTAGTCCATCGTTAATATGAACAGTGTCTAAAGTTTCAAGTCTTATCAATTTTCGTCCCTAACGTTTCAAGTCTTAAACTTTTCTTTCCTTAACATTTCATGTCTTAACAGTTTTCGTCCCTAACTTTTCAAATCTTAAACATTTCAAGTCTTAACAGTTTTCATCCCTAACGTTTCAAGTCTTAAGAGTTTTCGTCTCCTGCAAATTTCAAAGAGGAAAAGCGTGCTTACTCTGCTTAAATTTTAAATTTGACGTTTCTGTAATTTATATAATTATCAAGCAAATTTAAGAAGTTCATATTTAAAAAGTTTATATTAAATAAATTTAAAATCTTAAAGCATAAGTTATAGTTATAAACGTGTTAAACATTTATTTTTTGAGTGTTTACAACGTAGTAACTTAATATATATATATGCAGTGATTCAATAAAAAGTTTAAGTATTGGTTATGTAATCCGGGTTTTAAGCTAGTTTATCAATATGGTTTTATAAGAACTGATGCTAATTAGAGAATATTGGTGTAATTTAGGATAGATTTGGCGTTCAAAAAAAAATATTAGAGAATCATTGTACGTTAAAAGTTTTAATGCTAATAAAAGAATCATTGTACATTTAAATTTATAAGAGTACAGTCAAGAGCTTACTCATCTTTATTCTTATAATTAACTAAAAATCATTATGTTAATAATTATTATTATTTTAAATCCTTTCACAAAAGATTCTCTATATTTATCCTCATTTAAGTTTTTTTAATCTTTGTACTTACTTTTTCTCTAATCCACAGATTATTTATAAACAAAACATTTAAAAAATGAATAGAGGATTTAAAAAATCACCCCAAAAAAATAGGAGATTAATGATAGTTTCTCCAAAACCTATGAGGGACTAAAATGTTGATGGAGAACCTAATGTAAAACTAAAAATATATGTATTTGATGTTTCACTAAAAATGCATGTTTTTAATGTGTCTCATATAATTTAAAATTTAGGTATGCATGGGAAAAGCAATAAGAATGCAAATGTAAATGCTCTAAGACCTGTTGGTTCACTTAAGTTTTTCGAATTACAAAAGCCATATCACTATTTATGTAATCCAAATATGCAATAAAAATTAAAAATATAGATATAACGTGACACATCAGCTAACTCTAAAACTTCAAAATTACGTAATATTATATGAAGTAACCTTTTTCTTTATCCAAAACATGCAATAGTACGCTATCATAAAAAATTTATGATAAAGGTGAGTTTTTAATATTAAAAGATTTGGAAAAGGTTTAACTACATACCAGACTTATTTCAAAATGATAAGAAGGATTTGAGGCGGTTTAATTTATAGTTGATGGTTAAGATTAAGTTATATGAGAAAAATTGTTAAAAGGTATTTAGTGATGACCACATTTAATGACTTTTTCAATAGTTTCCCCACTTGTTTAAGCATTTATAACTTTTACATGCTGCCTATTTAAAAAAAACTACATTATAAAAATGAATGTTTTTCATCTTTAAAACGAATATAGAGTTGATATGTATATAAAAAAAACTTTTTCCGCTCATTGTGATTTGTGTCTAATCTTCGTCATTTTGTTTTTTGCATTTGTCATTGTGTCTATTTTGCTTGACATTGTGTTCTCTTGAATACCATTGTGTCTTTTGTTGGTGTTCAAGAAAGCACAATGTCGAACATGAAAGACACAATGACTTATAAAAAATCAGAAGGACGATTCAGGAAAACACGAGGACATGTAGAAATAACGCAATGACATGTAATAAAAACACAATAATGAGTATTAGATACAATGGACTGTAAAAAAGACACAATGAACTGCATGAAAGACACAATGATATTTAAGAAAAAAGCACAATGACGATTCAGGAAAACACAATGACCTAGAAAAGACACAATAATAAACTGAAAAAAGAAAAGTAAATTTTTGTATAAAAACACTATACTCATTTTAAAGATAAACAAAAGCTCGTTTTTAAGGTATAACTTTCTTTTTTTTAAATAATGCCGAATGCAAAGTTACGAATACTTAAATAAAGTGGAGGGAAATTGATAAAAAGTCAACAAAATAGTCATTACTAAAATAGTAACTTATTTGAATCATAATCATTTATTAATGATCTAATGGTTAAAAATTTTTATTAGATTGAAAAGCTCTATTTTTCATATTTTTCATTCCAATATGTTTTAATTTTATAATAATTCGTAATGGTTAATAGTTGATATAAAAATAAATATATAGTTTTATTCAATTTATTCTTGTCTGCATTTTAATAAAATATTTATTAAAAAGATAAGTTGTATCCAACATAAACATTTTTCAAATATTACAAGAATAGAATATACTTTAATACTTTATTACTCAAACAACAACAACAACCTACCCAGTGAAATCCCACTATAGTAGTAGGGTCTGGGGAGGTGAGACAGAGACAGACCTTACCTTTATCCCAGAGAAAACAAAGAATGCCAATTTGGCCAAAATTGAGGGGTCTCTTTGGAACAACCTCTTTATCCTTTTGGATAAGGGTAAGGTCTGTCTCTGTCCTACCCCTCCCAGACCCTACTGTCTAGTGGGATTTTTACTGGGTAGGTGTGTTTGTTTGTTTGTTTGTTTGAAGCAACCGTCACATCTATAGATTTCTGTATAAAATGTTAGCATGTGATCAAATTTTCCAAAATTTAGTAGATAACATGATTGCTGTTTAATTAGTTTAAGGGTACCATAAAATACATGTATTGTTTGCCTGTGTAGTTTACGTATGCTTGTGCCATCTTTATTATTAGTTTGGATACCTCTTTTAATGATAATTTTATTATTTTGCTCACCTATTTTTTTTGGTTGTCATGATTATATCAGGGATAGAAATCCTTTAATGTGGATTTTGCAGCTTCATCTTCTTTCTTTGGAGGTCCTCAGGGAAGCTGTGTATCCTTTCATTTATGTTACATCACTGAAGATAGAAAAAAATAAACTACATGTCACGTCATTGCACCTTTTATTATTATTATTATTATTATTATTATTGTTATCATTATTATTTTATAAACAAGTAAAGCATCTAGGTTGGGGTAGGGTGGTAATTTTATATAAAGTTAATTTTTAAGATGGCCAAAATTGTTGGTGTGATTATTCCTTATATTTGATGCACTTAACCATGCTTTAGCTTTGGCAACGTGAACAATTTACAATTTCTTTGTGAAAATGGAAGAGTGCACAAGTTTGCAAATAGCTTTTGTTTGCCAGCATTCGTGTTTCACGAATTCATCCCTTCTGATGATTGTGACATAAAAAATAATACTCAGAATACTGGAATAACAGAAACTTCTTTGTCTGTGAATACACCTAGTTGCCAATATTGGAGTAATTATACTGTCAGTTTGAGCAAATCCCTATGTTCTTTTGTTCTCACATTACAGGATTTAAGATCACATAAAGTGCAATCATCCGGTCGAAGTACATTCTCATTTTCTTCTGTTTATGGGGAACTTTCAGTAAAGTTCATCATGAGAGTTCTTCAAACTGTATTTCCAAGTATCAAAGCCTTTTCAAATCAAAATGAACTTCCTAGCCACTTAAGGTAAATGATTTTCTCACAGTTTTTTTTTTAAATGAGATGATTATTTATAATAGGGTAGTGTATATATTGGCTCTCAATATTTAAAGGTTCTTATTAAGGCCACCTAACTAATAACTAATAAAACAAAGTTTGAGGTTGCTCAAGTATATATTTTGTTTTGTTTATGCTGATTTTGGCATGTTGTCACAAAATTTTAAAATGACAATGTTTCTTGAGTCTATGCAAAAATAACAATAATGCCTCTGAATTTCCTCCAAGAATTGATGCTAGATGGATTGTCAAAATATATTTGAGTAAATTCAAGTTTTTTTTTGGTTCTACTACTACTCTAGAAGTAGCAAAACCTTTAGATGTAAAGTTATTTTGTCTTTTTACAATTTTCCGACACATTTAATTGCCAGAATCGGCACAACCGTATCAATACTTGTGTGGCCTTTTTAAATTATTTTTAATAGTTAGGTTGTCCCAGTGAAAACATTGAATACTTGGGTGGCCAATGTAAACATTATCTCTATTCTTTTTCATATTCTTTTCAGTGAGATGGTTTTATACTTATATATAATATCTTTCTAGCAGAAAAATAATCTCACTACTTCTACCCTTGTTGACACTTCACATGACCTACTTACCATCACTATTTTCACTTATATGATTGTTTCATGTTTGCAGGATATTTTTATACTCACTGCAACATTATGTACTCTTCGTATTTAGAAAAACCCTTGTTTTGTCCCCTTCATTGCTGGATGTATTCCGGTCCGAAGGGATTTGGGATTTTATCTTTTCAGAGCATTTTTATTTTGGAAGTGGGCCAACAGTAATTCCGGAAGCTTATATTAACTATAGTGATGTTCGTTCCTCGAGCAATGAGCCTTATACTCGTTCAAAATCCACTAACAAACAAGTACAAAATAATGAAGCTGATATCCTTCAAACTAATGTAATTTCAGTTGTTGAATTCGCTGCAACCCTAGATGCAGCTTCACATAATATGGTGAGTTCTTTCTGTTTTTTTTTCTTGACAATTTTTTACCTTTTGCAAAGTTCATCAGAAAAGTATGAGTAAATTACCCGTTTGGTCCCTAGGTATAAAAAGTTATTCTTGTGGTCCCAAACATTTGACACTTTATAACACATTTGGTCCTCAGGGCTCAAGTTTGGGATCAAATGCGTTATAACTGGCGTGAGCCCTAATGACTAAATGTGTTAAAAAAGTGTCAGACGTTTGGGACCATAAGAGTATTTTTTTATACCTAGGGACCAAAAGTGAAATTTAGCAAACCACAAGGACCATGGATGTAATTTACTAAAAAAATAAATTTCAATGTTTTTGTTTTTTCAGCCTGAATGTTCCGTGCTTTTGGACTCCCTTGAGCTTTTTGCTTCCAATCCCGAGATAGCTATTGGTCTAGCAAAGTGTCTACTTCATGTTTTGCAGCTTGCACCCGAGAAAACTTATGTCTCTTTTAAAACACTTGATGCGGTTCCTCGAGTGCTCAAAGTCGCTTGTATACTATCTCAAGATTCCAAAAAACTTGCAACTGATTCGAGTAAAATGATTGCTTCACAATCCTTGAAGAAATCAATTTCATCAAAGACCCTTGATCGTCGGCGTGATTGTATGGAAGTTTGCATACAGCTATTTGCAGAATACTTTTCTGTTACCGAAGAAGCAATATGTTTGATTTTGAATAGCTCTACGTGTATTGATTGTTTGTTTGATCTTTTCTGGGATCAACACATGAGAAGTTCCATGCTTTCTTATATTTTTGCCCTGATGAAGGTAATCACTTTGCTATGTTACTTTTACCATGTCATTTAAGAGTTTGAGATCTCTCTCTCTCTATATATATATTTGTATATAAATACTAATATGTATGTATGTTTGAACCATTGTCACAATAAATTCACGAATTTTATATCTCCATTGAACTGCTATATAAGTTTTACAGCATTGAGGTTGATAATTTTACAATTTTATATCTGTGCACTTTAGCATCTAAGTCTCATCGATGCACATATATGAATTTTTTAACATTCTTAAATGGAGAATGCTCTAATATTTATCAAACACTCCAATGGAGATGTATAATCTATGAATTTGTCAAGTTATATGTTCCGAATTAAATATCTTAATTGGTTCTTAACGTTCTACACGAATATTCAGTTCTTATTTGATTCTAATTCTATACGTGTAGTCGTATACACACACATATGTGTCTATATTTTGACCTGATTGTATGGGTTGACTTGTAGTTCATTCCATCTTCTGAAGATGACCAAAAGGCGAAATTATATCTATGTTCTAAATACTTGGAAACCTTTACACAAGTCAAAGAGAGGGAGCATAAGTTTGCAGAACTATCAGTTGATCTGCTTGTTGGGATGAGAGACATGCTTGTAAAAGACCGACTGGTACATTTCCTGATTATATCTTTCATTGTTTTGCAGATTGCATGCACATTATGTATTTTTCATAGTGAAATTGAGAAATGAGTCTTATAAGCTTTTGTACATTTTTTCAGTACTTTCAGACTTTATTCCGTGAGGGTGAGTGCTTTCTGCATGTTGTATCTTTATTGCATGGGAACCCTGAAGATGAAGAGGGTGAAAAACTAGTTCTTAATGTTCTACAAACTCTAACCTCTTTGCTTATGGGTAATGATGCTTCAAAGGTACCACTTTCATTTTGTTTTTTTTATGTTTTTTTTTTATGTTCGGTGCTATGCTAATTGCTAAACTATGATATTTATTTTTCCATTTTTTTGTTTATTTGCGCAAACATTATTGACGCCTGTATTTGTGTAGGCTGCTTTCCGAGCTCTTGTTGGCAAGGGTTATCAAACACTGCAAAGTTTGCTGTTAGACTTTTGTAATAGAAGACCAAATGCAGGTCTTTTAACTGCTCTACTTGATATGCTTGTTGATGGGAAATTTGATCTCAAGAAGAGTCCTATTATAAGGGTATGTTTGGAAAATCTTATTTTGGTACTAATTATTTAGAAACATGTTTTTTATTTACTTCCATTTACCTTTTTTCTTTGTGGGTATCTAATTTTGATGTTTTCTTTTCTTTGGCATCAGAATGAAGATGTTATCTTGCTTTATCTTAGTGTGTTACAGAAGGTTGGTTAGTCATCTTCCACTTTATATTAAATTCTTATTTATGTTGGTTATCTTTAGAGGTAATTAGCAGGTCAGGCTTGGGTTTGGATATTTTCAACCCATATTAAAAACCAACGTAATTCCAGTTCAAACTAAAAATAAAAATAAAATATCAACTTGAATTTGAAGATTTAAAGTGGGGTTAAACTGAACCGAACCAAATTATAAGATACAGTTCTAATTTTCTCAAATAAAGAAGCAAAACCGAATTTGAATGACAAGGAAATTTAAAGAAAAGTGTTTATTCAGTTAGAATTTACAGATTACAAACATATTACTGAATTATAAAGTAGCCACAACACATGGTCGCAGTATCTCACCAAAGTGTTATATATGATTATAATGTGTTTCCTTTTTAAAGCATATTACCGAATTCAGTTTTTGAGTCGGGTGGTTTGAAATCTAAATTCAACGCCGTAACCAAATCGAGTATTTTCAGTTGAAGATCGACTCAAAAACCGAAAGCGACTTAAAAACGAAAACTGAATCTAAATCCTTAACACCCTTTACTTAAAAGATACCAAATTATATATATTTATGATTACATAAATTGTTCTGACTCATTACTTTTCCATTTTAAAACTGGGCAGAGCAGTGACTCAATGCGAAATGAAGGGCTAAACATATTCCTTCATCTTCTTCGAGATTCAATATCAAATCGAGCTTCATGTGTTCGCGTCGGAATGCTTAGTTTTCTTCTTGACTGGTTTCCTTATGAAGAAAATGACAGTGTTGTCCTGAAAATTGGGCAGTTAATTCAGGTTACTGGTGGACATAGTGTTTCTGGTAAAGAAATTCGCAAAATATTTGCTCTACTTCGAAGTGAGAGAGTGGGGACCCGCCAACAATACTGCTCACTATTGTTAACCAATATTTCATCAATGTTGTATGAAAAAGGACCAACCGCCTTCTTCAATTTTGATGGACATGATTCTGTAAGTTTTTTTGGCATTTAATGAATCTGATTAAACTAAGCTTTCATCAAAGTTTGGTTAATAGTTTCAGAGTCTATAACTCATGTCATGATAATGATTACTCAATGCTGATGCATGTACTTTGAGCCAAAAATACTACCAAATTGTTGCCCATATTTTTATTTTAATTTTTCCCAATTAATAGCCCATTTTCAGCATTGTATATTTATACTTTACATTTTATTTTAATTTATTTTACCTGTATCATTATATCTTACTACTTTTCCAGGCCAACTGGTATTTTCAAATGCATTATTTTTTATCTTATAATTTTTAAATGTTGCAGGGAATAGTAATCAACACACCAGTGCAGTGGCCTAATTATAAGGGATTTACTTTTTCTTGTTGGCTGCGGGTAGAAAGCTTTCCCAAAAGTGGAAGAATGGGGCTCTTTAGTTTTCTTTCAGAGAGTAAAAAAGGATGTCTGGCTGTCCTTACAAAGGATAGGTTAATATTTGAGGTAAAACGAAAATTGTTTATTTATTTTACATATTGTTTTTTATAGCGGCTTACATTGTCCATCAATATCATAATACTGTTCTTGCATGGATGTCATAGTGTTTATTTTAATTGTTTTCTATTTTCTTTTATATTTGCAGTCTATTTATCAGAAACGCCAGTGTGTTTCATTTCCTCTGAGCCTTGTTAGTAAGAAATGGCATTTTCTGTGCATAACTCATAGTATTGGCAGAGCTTTCTCAGGAGGAAGTCATTTAAAATGCTATTTGGATGGACTTCTTATTTCTTCAGAGAAGTGCAGGTTCTATCTCATTTTGGTTATGTATTATGTTGGTTTTTAGGTGAATTTGTTCATTTTTATGGGCAAACTGCTTTAACAGAAACCAACTTTACACTCTTTTTTTTTTCCCCAAAATTGTTGATGTTTGCAACGTATTTGTCAATTTTTGTATATGTATTTTCCGTGTGGCATATCACCCATGAAATTCGTTAATTTTATGATTTCTAGTTTGTACAACCGAATATACCAACAAAAATCCCACTCTATTATATATGAAGTTCAAGAAAAGAATGTTTTTTCAATGGTGCTAATTTTTTTTTTAATTTTGTTTTTTTCTTCACTTAAGCATCGGTTTACATATGCGCCATCTGATGTGTCAGCTGACATGGCATTAACTGATGCAACATCTACGATTTATAAGTAAACCAGTTAAAAATAGGGTTGGTTGCTATTGTAAGTTGGTTTCTATTTTACATGTACTTAAACATCATCATCATCATCATCATCATCATCATCGTACTCAGTATATCCCACTTAAAAGTAGGGTCTGAGGAGGGTAGAT
>WOUH02000031.1:9549427-9563414 GCA_009936405.2 Stevia rebaudiana
AGGCTATATATATATTTGCTTGTATTCTCACATTTATAATATAACAATAATACAATACGTTTATACAAAGCTTATTGATATACACATTTTTGACCCATTTTGGACCACTTTTTGACCGGTTTAACCGCCTACCGATCTCATGACCAGTCAGGTGAAATCGCAATGGTGGACCACCAATTACCGATTAATTATCGATCAATCTCAACTTTTTACAACACTGGTTTGACCTTTATAGTAAGTCTGCCTTCACGTGGGGGCAGACCGGGCAGTTTGTCTCTTTAACAAAAAAAATTAATTTAATATTACTCATTCTGCTCTTAGATGGTTCTTCTTAGGAGAAGTGCTCTTTTAATTATTTTGCAGGTCATACAGAGACATAATCTTCCAGAGAGGCAACGAAGCAAAGGAAACAACACACAGTTTTTCCTACCTCAAATATTGGTTCTCATTTTTAAGTTTTTATCCGGTTGTGCGGATGTGAACGCAAGAATCAAAATAATTGGGAATCTGCTTGAATTGCTAGATTCAAATATTTCTAACATTGAGGCATTCATGGTTAGCAGTCTAAACTTATTTTGCGTATCATTTTTTTTACCTCAAATGTTTTTGTAACTTTGAGCTATTCAATAGGAACATGGATGGAATGTGTGGTTAGTTGCTTCCATGAAGCTTGATGTGTTAAAAAACTACAAAATGAGGTCACAATTTCAAAGTGAAAGTGAGTTAGTTGAGCAGAACTATGTGAGGAACTTATTTTCTTTAGTTCTCTGTCACTATGTACAGTTTATAAAAGGTGGTTGGCAACATTTGGAAGAAACTGCAAATCTTTTCCTCATGCAATATGAACATGTATGTTAGTTGAATTTGTTTTCTTCCAATATCACAGAATATTATATTTTAATTTTGGATGTGTATTTGTATTAATCAGTTTTATCTTTTTTGTATAGGGTGGCAAATCATATTGGTATATGCTTCGTGATATATATGAGGATTTAATGAAGCAGCTTGTGGATTTATCTTCTAAGGAAAATGTACTCTCCTTGCAACCATGTCGTGACAACACGTTGTACCTTCTGAAACTAGTTGATGAGATGTTGCTTTCAGAACTTGATAACAATCTTCCGGTATGTTATTACCCCCTTACTTTTCTAATATTGTTTATATGAATTACTTCGATAGAATTGGACAATTTTTATATGCATTTACAGTTTCCAGCATGTGGCTATGATTTCTCTCCTGAAGGCATTGAGTTAGAAAATGATAAAGATCTTGTATCTGCTTTGTTTGAGGCGCTGCAAGGAGAAAATCATGATCAAATCTCAAGGTACTTTTTCATCCATGTTCTTTGTATGCTTATCGGTTTTCTATGTCTACATGTTTACTTGTTTTGATCAATAATCTATACAACATAATGTTTTTGCAAACTGAGTTTTTTTTACTTCACTACCTCAATATTATCATGAAAATAAAACTTAAATGTTCTCTTCCAGAGATCCAAAGGTTCATATTCAGCCTGTCCTCAATGAAGTTGAAACGACCGATGAATCATGGTGGAATCTTTATGACAAAATATGGGTTGTCATTAGTGAGATGCATGGGAAAGGTCCAAGCAGATTCTTACAAAAGTCTACATCTACCGTGGTCCCGTCTTTTGGTCAAAGAGCACGTGGTTTGGTTGAGTCATTAAATATTCCTGCTGCAGAAATGGCGGCGGTGGTTGTATCTGGTGGAATAAGTAGTGCATTTGGTGTAAAGTCGTACAAAGTAATTGATAAAGCCATGCTTTTAAGGCCTGAAAAATGTTCAAGAATTGCTTTTCGACTAGTGATTTTATATTTGTGTAAGTCTTCATTAGAAAGAGCTTCGAGATGTGTTCAACAGTTTATTCCTATACTGCCTTCTCTTCTGACTGCTGATGATGAACAAAGCAAAAGCCGACTACAACTTTTTATCTGGTATTGTTTTTGTTTCTATTTTTGAAGTTTGTGGGATTTGATGTTAACTTACATTAAAGGTAGCAATGCTTTTAATCATAATTAATGCCTTAATGAATATTTTAAAAATGGACAAATAGGTGTTTGCGTTTCAGCCGGACCCGTATCATATTGACTTGTATGAAAATGACCTGTTTGTCTGACAGACAAACAGGTTGAAGGTCTCTCATATTCTCTTTTTTATGCATACAACCTCCTACGTTTATCAAATCTTTTGATTTATATTACTGTATCTTAATCATAATAAACTCATCCATTTTATGGAAAAAAATTTTAAAAAAATGCACAAAAGTGTTTGCGGGTCAAACCAACTTGGATAATTTTGATTTATACATTTCAGCCAGAATCTTTATTATCTGTTAGCTAACCAGCTTACCACCTCTATGTGTAATATATATCATCATTAGTGAATGTGACAATGTTAAACTTTCCACATAGGGCCTTGCTAGCGGTTAGATCCCAATTTGGGATGCTGGATGATGGTGCTCGGTTTCATGTTGTTGCACACTTGATTCGTGAAGCAGTTGACTGTGGGAAGTTAATGCTAGCTACCAGCATTGTTGGAAGAGATGACATATCAGACATTGGTAGTATCTCAATGGAAACAGGAACAATTCAGAATCTAATACAAAAAGACCGTGTGCTTGCTGCTGTACGTCTTTCTTCTTGTTACTTCCCATCTACTTCATGTTCATGATTGTAGTATTCACTTCTAGATTTGTAAAATGACAAAAATACCCCTGAATCTACTTTATTTTTTATCTAGAATTGATTTTTTTAGTAGATTCAGGGGCATTCTTTTTGTTTTTACAGCTCTTGATGTTACAGAAGCTATAGGTTCAAGGATGTTTTTGTTGTTTTACACTTTTACTATTTTTCTGCAACTTTTTTTTGCCAGAATTGGCGTAAAGGAGATCAAAGTGATACTTAAATGGCCTCTGAAATTTTAATAGTCAAGTGGTTTTGATTTAATTTTTTTTTAATGTGTGGGTAATACATTATCTAGTTTAAATTCTAATGTAATGTGCTGTGTGATATCATTTTTGGTTCAGGTTTCTGATGAGGTTAGATATCTAAAAAATGCTACCATGGATCGAAACAAACAAATGGATGAATTCCGTGTTAGGATGGATGAAAACATGTCTCTTGATTTGAACCAATTGACAGTTTTTGAAGATGAAATACGAAGTAACTTAAATGTTATTCTTGCATCTGATGATAGCAGAAGAGCTTCATTCCAGCTTGCTCATGATGAGGAGCAACAAGTGACTGCTGTAAGCGTACAGCTTTATATAATTGATTGTTTTATTTTATCTTCTTAGAGTTCAAATAAGTAAAAATTAAAGAAATGGATAAAATGAAACAGGACAAACGGGTTGAATAGGTCACACAGTTAGTACTTACCAGAAACTATTTAAACTGCAAAAATACTCTCTAAATATTGTATTTAAAATAACCAGATTACTATTCTAATAATCTAGCTTTTTTAATCATATCTAGCACATATTTATTTATAAAAAGCATTTATGAAAAGCAAAAGACTGTTTGTGGGCCAAGATTGGTTCCCATTTGAATTTTTAATTTTTCTTTATTTATAACAGGAAAATTGGATACATATGTTACGCACACTGATTGATGAAAGAGGTCCATGGTCAGCAAATCCTTTCCCTAACAATATTGTCAGACACTGGAAACTTGACAAAACAGAGGACACGTGGCGGCGCAGGCAGAAATTAAGACAAAATTATCATTTTAATGAAAAGCTTTGTAATCCTGCTTCCACTCTTTCAACTAACGGGGCTGTTATTTCTACAACCGAAACAAAATCAGGGTTTGCAGTTCACATTCCACAACAAATGAAACAGTTTTTGCTTAAAGGAATTCGAAGAATAACTGATGAAAGTTTCTTAGAATCTGTTGAACTTGATGCTGAAACCAGTGAGCAAAAGGCCTCAACCAGTGAGGAATTATTAGAGGTTTCAAAAGATGAAAATGAGCAGAAGGATTTTCATGAACGGAAAGATCAACCGTCTACCTTAATTGAGTCAGAAGATAGTGAGGTACGCTAGACAAAACCAAAAAGCGACACTAGTAAACTTGGACTGAACCGGTTTAGTTGGTTGGTCCCACGGGTTCCGCAGGTCAACCCACAAAGTGCACACCCTACACATACTATACGCTAATACGCACATACCTTCTCTAAAATGGGTTTAACGGGTAATACCCGGACCGGACCCAAAACATATAGGACATACATAGTGAACCAAGAACCCGGTTTCACGTGTCAGCTCCACGTGTTTCAACTTTCATGGGTCGACCCGTGAAATGCATAATCCTAAGTCCAGGCCAGTCCAAAATCTTTTTATTTAATCTTTCCTTTAAATAAAACAGCGTTAATAGTCAAGGTGGTTAAGATTGACTCACTAGCCCAAAGTTTGGTTCCGGTTCACAGTCTGGTTTTGGACCGAACCGATACTATACGATCTGGTTCATTTTAATATTTTTAAATTTTTGGTTCCATCTGGTCTATTTTTGTACGGTTGCATCCTAAGCCAATAGGTGTTAAATAATTTTAACCTTGTATATGCATTCATTTGATTTGTATCTACTTGCAGGTCCTCATGTCGCTTCCATGTGTACTTGTGACCCCAAAAAGAAAACTAGCTGGGCGTTTGGCTATCATGAAGAAAGTATTACATTTTTTTGGCGAGTTTCTGGTTGAAGGCACAGGGGGTTCATCTGTTTTCAAAAATATTCAAGCATCTAGCAGTTTTGATTCAAACAAAACTGATAATGTAGGGATGCAGAAGCAAAAGTTTATTAAATGGCCACTTAATTTAGATGATTGCTCAGAGGGAGAAACCTCAGATAATATAAATGCAGTTTTGGGTAATATTCTTCAGAAGCAATCTGAAAAAATCAAGAGACATAGAAGATGGGAAATTTGCAAGGTAAAAAGTTTCTTGCATCTTGAGTATTCCATTTATTTTGCCTTTAGTTTAGATTTTTATTTCATTAACAAGTATGAGTCACTATCAACGTCTCAAGACCCTGTAATGCCAGTATGCCACACACACAAACGAGATTAGGATAGAAAATAGTTTGATTTGTATCTCTCTAAATTATGGTTTTTATAGGTTAGACTTTCTAAATAAGTTATAAAATAAAATAGCTAGTTTTTACCTATTTATGTACAAATAATTAACTTGGTGGAAGTATTTATTAATTTAAAATATACTAACTAATATGTTTGAATACTCGTGCACACACACACACACATATTTTAAATAGTATTTAAGTATGTTTTATTTTGTTAACAGGTAAAGGCTGTCCACTGGACTCGATATTTGCTCCGATACACCGCCATAGAGATTTACTTTAACGATTCATCTGCTCCAGTATTTTTTAATTTTTCATCAAATAAAGAAGCCAAAGATGTTGGAAGTTTGATAGTTTCCACTAGAAATGAATCTCTTCTTCTCAAGGGGCATAAAGACAAATCTGGAATTATTTCCTTTGTTGATAGACGCGTATCTATGGAGCTTGCTGAAACTGCAAAAGAAAGTTGGAGAAGAAGAGACATAACTAACTTTGAGTACTTGATGATTCTCAATACTCTTGCCGGCCGATCATATAATGATTTGACTCAGTATCCCGTTTTTCCTTGGGTACTGGCAGATTATTCGTCTGAGAATCTTGATTTCAACAAATCCTCTACTTTTCGGGATCTTTCAAAGCCCGTTGGAGCATTGGATCAAAAGCGGTTTGAGGTTATTTATCTCAATTTTTGTGTTTGTGTAATTTAGGTTTGTTGCCTTCTTGATACAAGTTTGATTATGTTAAGGAAACTATTTTATTTGTTCTTTGCAGGTTTTTGAAGATAGATACCATAACTTCTCTGACCCTGATATCCCCAAGTTAGTTTTACTTAATATTGAGGGTCTAAGGCCCTAAACACTGTTTTTGACCAAATAAAAATAATACATGATTAATAAAAATTTTATGTATGTCCTTAAAGTTCATAATATCATTTCCCTTTCAAGGACTAGAAATATCATAGTTACCCCCATTCCATAAACAAATAGTAAACCAATTTTATTATTCTAAATCATCTCGATTTCTCTTTGTTTATTACTGTTATAAGTAGCTAGACTTTTATAAGTCGCTGATTTTGTTTTGTTAACCATGGAATGGGTATATATAATACTTTTGGTGCTTTTGAAAGGTAAGTATGATATTATGAATTTTTGGAGGATACATATAATAATATATTTAATAATAATAATAATAATAATTTGAAATTTTAGATGGATATAAAATTGCTCCAGTTATGTAAAATAAACATGCATACTATGTTTGCAGTTTTTATTATGGATCTCATTACTCCAGCATGGGTATTGTGCTATATTATCTCCTTAGGTTAGAGCCTTTTACAGGTCTGCACCGTACACTACAGGTATGTTACAATCACTACTTTTGCATTTTTTCTTCATCAATATGATGATGATCAAAGAAGGCTATTATTCATTTTTGTAATTTTAATTTTATTTAGGGTTAACTGTTTTTTGTTATGTTTTTATAGGGTGGTAAATTTGATCATGCAGACCGGCTTTTTCAAAGTATTGAGAGCACGTATAAGAACTGCCTTACTAATACAAGTGATGTTAAGGAGTTAGTTCCTGAATTCTTTTACATGCCTGAGTTTCTTCTTAACTCAAATTCATACCATTTTGGAGTCAAACAAGATGGCGAACCTTTGGATGATGTTGGTCTCCCTCCTTGGGCTAAGGTATATGCACATATTACCTTCTTTATTATTTATTAGGATTATTATAATTATTTAATTAGTTTTTTAAAAGAGAGATTACCTAATTAGGTTCTAGTATTCTATTTTTAGGATTTATGTCTACTTACGTTTTGCGTTTAATCCAATCCTTTTTGGTTAATTTCCATTAAAAAAAAAAAAAATCTTCTTGAAACCTTTACCTTTCTTCCAGTCTCTTTTCTAATGCTCGACTGCAAAAGATAAAACCAAGTTTTTTAATGCAAAACATATCCTAAATCTTGGGGGCTTCAAAGCAAATAAATAACAAGGCAAACAACATAGATAGATGCTTATGTTGGAATCGTTAATCAAGAAATTTAGGAGTCAAATTTAAAGTCAACTTAAAAGTCAAAGTCGTTTATTTGGTAGTTATTTAAGTTTAGGCTGTTACCAAGTTAGTTAAATAACTACCTTGGTAGTTATAACCAACATACATGTACCTATAATAACCCAATTATCTAATCTTTTGTGTGTGAAATTAATAGAATTGTGTTTTATTTCCCTGTTTGACTTTTCTGGTCAAACTGCACATTTGTGCGGGATGTTGTTCCATCCATAACTGTTATTGATCCTTAATTGTTGATTAAACCTGGGCAACAGCTTATCCCAACAGTAAAATGCGTCTTTTCTTATTAATAAAAGATGAATCGAGACAGATAGATGCAAAATATTTCTCTACTATTTATCGAGTATCGATTTTCACTTAGTTTTATCTTATATGTACAACTGCCAAATAAACCCTATGCTCTTCACTAGATGATCGATCGCTAAACTGTTTTTCATTTTATTTATTATATATTCTTTACTTAGGAGCATGAAAAATCTGTTTCAATTTCTTTTCTTTTGTCTCAGGGATCCCCTGAAGAATTTGTAAATATAAACCGAGAAGCCCTAGAAAGTGAATACGTTAGTTCCAATCTTCACCAATGGATTGATTTAGTGTTCGGTTACAAGCAACGTGGAAAACCAGCAGTCGAGGTTACAACAACAATTTTTAATGTCGTTTAAATAATTTATCATGAGTATTATCTTCTTGACCTGATGGAAAACTTTTTAATACAGTCAGCAAATATATTCTATTATTTAACTTATGAGGGAGCTGTTGATCTAGAGACAATGGAAGATGAATTGCAAAGGTCAGCCATTGAAGACCAGATTGCCAATTTTGGTCAAACGCCAATTCAAATCTTCCGGAAGAAACACCCGAGGAGGGGCCCGCCAATTCCAATCGCCCATCCTTTACGTTTTGCGCCTTCTTCTATTAATTTGAATTCAATAGTTTCCGGTACAAGTAATCTACCTTCAGCGGTGTTGTATGTTGGTATATCCGAGTCAAATGTGGTCCTTGTGAATCAAGGGTTGACCATGTCTGTCAAAATGTGGTTAACCACCCAACTGCATTCTGGTGGCAACTTCACCTTTTCTAGCTCACAGGTTTGATCATTAGTCTAGCTCAAATATGGTTCATGTTGGATCCAACCCATTAACACAACCCGTTTAACACCTCTGTCAAATATGATTACATAAAATTAGAGTTGTCAAATATGAATTAACGCATTCATAATTAAAGGATTAAAATCACCACCACTATCAAGAATTACTTTCTTTTGGCATCTTGTTAATGACTACAATGTCGTTCAATAATTTTTAATTATTTTTTTTTCAGGAAGCCTACTTTGCTATTGGTGCAGATGTACTTTCTCCTCGCAGAATTGGTAGTCCTTTAGCAGAAAATATTGAACTTGGAGCACAATGCTTTACTACAATGCAAACACCATCTGGAAATTTTCTTGTTTCATGTGGAAATTGGGAAAATAGCTTTCAACTCATAGCCTTGAATGATGGAAGATTGGTGCAGAGTGTCAGACGACATAAAGATGTCGTTAGCTGTGTTTATGGTACATATATTCTTCCCTTGTGAATATTCTTTTATTTAAAAATTCAATGGGACATTTTAACCGATTGACTTGAAACTTAATTAGGGTTATATTATGTTGCTAAATATGCTAATGGGTCAAAAGGAATACATGTTGAAGGGTTTAAAAGTTTGTCCAAAGTATGTTCAAGTGGTCTCAGTTTCTTAAAATGTAATTTTAAGAAAAGATGGATCATTGCTTTAATATATTTTTTTTGGTTATATTTGATATATAAGTAATTTATAAATTTCAGAAAGTGTAGTACTAATATACAACTCCTTAATATTTTTTCATGTATTTACAACTTGTCCAATAAAGTATATTTTTAGCATACAACCTCAATCGCGATGTTAAAACTTTAAAGCTCTTGTTGTAATAATATAGCTTTATTAATCATATCTAACAAATTAGTTATGAAATAAAAAGAAAAATGTTTGTGGGTTCACTTAATAGTTTTTACTTTAATATAAATTACCCATTGTCCCGTAACCTGAAGTTATGATTTAATCTTCATTTTTCTTATCTTGTTTTTAACTAAATTTACAGTTACATCCGACGGAAGCTTCCTTGCTACCGGTAGTTATGATACAACCGTTATGATTTGGGAAATTATGCGTACAAAAACCACAGATAAAAGAACACGCAGCATACTACCAACTGATGGCATCATCGCTGACACACCTTTCCACATATTATGTGGACATGATGACATCATCACATGCTTATATGCAAGTGTAGAACTGGACGTGGTTATTAGCGGATCAAAAGACGGGACTTGCGTTTTTCACACATTACGCAAAGGAAGATATCTAAGATCACTCCGACATCCATCCGGATGCCAGCTGTCAAAATTGGTCGCATCCCGACATGGAAGAATTGTACTTTATGCTGAGGATGATCTAAGTTTACATCTTTATTCTATAAACGGGAAACACCTGAACTCTTGCGAGTCAAACGGGCGGTTAAACTGCATCGAGTTGAGCAATTGTGGTGAGTTTTTGGTTTGTGCAGGAGATCAAGGGCAGATTGTTGTACGGTCAATGAAGTCGTTTGAGATAATAGGAAAGTATAGTGGTGTTGGGAAGATTCTAACCTCACTGACTGTCACCCAAGAGGAATGTATTTTGGCGGGAACAAAAGATGGAAGTCTTCTTTTATATTCTATTGAAAATCCCCATCTTCGTAGGACTAGCGGGTCCCGGAGCCTGAAATCTAAACCTTCTGGAACATCATGATGATGCATGGTTAGCCAGCACTGATGTCTGCTAGTTTAAGGTATGTTTTAATCAAGTTACTCTTTTTTTTTTTAGAGTTGAAATCACATATTATCTTTTACAAAGCAGACTCATGATGAGTTGGTTGATAAGTTTAATATATATTGTAAATTTGTAATTGTGATTTGATTGTCAAATTTTGTTATTGTTATGTTTGTTTGCTGAGTTTGGTACGAATTTGAAACCACAGGATATTTATCATGTGTGACATACCAAGATTTTTAAACCAATGCGCACGCGGGGGAAGTTGAGTAAAGGTGGCCTCAACGATTATGTAACTGAAATAGACAGACATTCTAACACACAAATACATGTACATTATGTGCTTTTTTAAGTTAGGTTGTAAGCATATTTAATCATAATAGATGTGTTGATCCCCTTGTCAACTCTTCATTTGGGATCAACGTTTTTTTATAGTAAGTTAAACTTTTCAGGGTTTTTAATATATGTTTTTTTTCTTCTTGAATTTTCTGCTAGCAAGCAGAAAATTTTATGGTTATATGTATACATACATATATACATAAATTTTAGATTGGCCTTATTTTGGTTATCTAATGTTCTGGTTTGATGTTTGTTAATTGTTCTTTCCTTCTAAAATGATTTATCTATAACTAAATGAGATAAATTCCTTATGTATTCATTTTTTATTCATTTATTTTTAAAATAAAACGATTGAATTACATCACATGTACAACCTCTAGAACCAACATCTTCCCAAGATTGTAACCTCTTATTAGCCTTTTGGTTCGTGGAATTAATAAGAATCTCGGAAAACATTTTGGTAAGTTGAAAAATATGAAACAAGTAATGATGAATTTATCTTGTGTGGGTTGTCAACCCTTGAGTGGTAAGAATTTAGTACGAATACTAATAGTCGGTAATTTCAGTAAAACAAAGTACGCATGATCTATTTGTATAATGAGAGGATAATCAGAACGACTATATCGTATACGTGAAATGTGTCGGCTAAACTGAGGTGTATTGATGGCACAAAATGGTTCATCAGCTCACAGTTGTATAAACATGTTACCATTATAAAACCTAAGTCTTTTGAAAACATTAAACCTACGCTTCTTCATACAACCATATTACAACCATGTTATTTTTATAAAATCTCTACTCCTTTTAAAGCTATTAATCTACGCTCCTTCAAGAGTTCAAGACGTGACTCATAATTCATATATATGAGGTTTTTGATAGTTTAATCATGTCTAAATGTTCTTTTTATTTTTTATACAAATAATATGAACCTATTTCAACGGGCCCAAACACACAGCAACCTATCACTTATAATAAAATCGCAATTTTTTATTTTGAACGGCAAATATCGATATTATTTCATCGGGAACCAAGCATGACGCCAGGCATAACCCTATCACCAAAGTTACAAATACAACCACCCAATATAGTTGCAAATTACTTTTCAAATGCAAATTTACATCAATCCCCCAATTTAATTGCTCCCATGAAGCCCGATTTTTCACCATTAAATTCGCAAATCATAACGGAGAATCAAGTCGTGCAATATAGAGAAGTATCTAGAGTCGATTAGTGTGACATCAATATACAAACAAACAAACATACCCAGTATAATTCTACTAAAAATCGTAGGGTCTGAGGAGGGTGAGATGAAGACATACCTTACCCCTAAACCCAATGGGTTAGAGAGGCTGCTTCGTGAGAGACCCCCGACTCATTTTAGTGTGACATCAATATGCCATAATAATATATGTATGACATGCTCATGTAAGAGTAGTAAATCTAAAGGGTAGGTTAACCACCAAAGGAGGAGTTTGGTAGCATTTTAATTATTCAAGTAGTGACTGTTTGGTTAAAAATGCCTCTTAATGATCAAGCAGTGATTGTTTGGTTACACCTCTTAGTAGTTCACACAACCTCTTAATGATTAAGTTTAAGAAACATGTTAAATGATTCAGGTTAAATGATTCGGAGCCTACCTCTCAATTAGTCAAACCTCTTAATGGTTCAATATAATTTTGCCAAACATCCCGTAATATATATATTAAAATCATAACACAAGTTCGAAGGTATTACCGTTTATGAGTTACTGATAACATGATGAAATTAAAAAAAATCTATCTCTAATAAATTAGTAATAGCAATGCCACATGTCAACACCACAAATATTTGAATCTTATATTTCAAAATTCTAAAATAGATTTAAATTTCAAAATCAATTAAATTTGTTAGTATCTAATTAAATATTTATCTTATATATTTAAAAGGGTAAATTACTTTTTTCATCCCTGTGGTTTGCAATATTTTAATAGTTTTAGTCCGCCTTTAACATAAATCATCCTTAATGTTTCAAGTTTTAACAGTTTCCGTCCCTAACGTTTCAAGTCTTAAAAATTTTCGTCCTTAACATTTCAAGTTTTGACAGTTTCGTCCCTAACGTTTCAAATCTTAATAGTTTCTGTTAGTGGTTTAAAGACAAGAAAGTTAAGACTTGATTCCAAATAATGTCACATGACAACACCACAATTTTTGAATTTTTATACATTTTCTATTTTATATTAAATTATAAAATAGATTTATATTTTAAAATCAATTAAATTTGTTATTATCTAATTAAGCATTTATCTTATATTATTAAAAGAGTACATTGTACCTTTCATACATGGGACTTGAAATGCTTAACAGTTTCAGTCTACCCTTGACATAAACTGTATTATAACGTTTCAAGTTAACAATTTTCGTATTTAAATTTTAAAACTTTTAGTGTTGGTTATGTAAACTCGTGTAATACACAGGTTTATAAGCTAGTAAAATTATATTCCAGTTAATCAACTTAGTTGTGTAATCAGGTTCGGTTTGAAAACAATGTTTTATTATAGAAAATTAAAATGAAAATCCATACCAAACCATTACTCCTTTGCTCGTTTGCTTCCGGTTTAGTTTGATGGTTTGACTTTGTTGGATCTTACAATCTCGTCTTATTTTCTGTTTTATGTTATAGATCCATTTCATGTATAGTTTGTACGCACACTTGTCTTCAATTTGACGTGTCTGATTACAATTGGATATTACGTGTAGTTATACAATTGGTTCACACGAGCTCCGATGACGAAGACGAAGAAATAACTTCTTTTCAAAATCCCCACTGTCAACTTCGAAGATCGCATCAGTCATGGCAGCTCGCAAAAGAGGAGCTTCAAAGCAACCGCTAGCCGAATCAAATCCCAAATCAACCGAATCTGTTGTTGCTACTTCTGCAAATCCGCAGATCACTTCATCAAACCCTAGCAAAATCCTCTTTTTCTCACTGATTTTATTCATTCCTTACTTCTACCTCATATTCTATCACTACACAATCGAATCGGAGTTGAAGAAATCAATCCTTATCAATGCGTCTCTCAGCTTCGCCGGCTTTTTTGTGACTCTGATGATGATTCCGGTGGCTTCCAGATACGTTCTTCGACGTAATATGTTTGGCTATGATATTAACAAGAAGGGCACACCTCAAGGTCTCGTCAAAGTGTAAGTTCTTTCTTTTATGCTGTTTATCGATCGAATTTTATGTTATTTGATGATAACGGAGCCCTTTTGTATGATAAGAACTTTTTGGACTCGTAGATCACTGACATTTCGTGATGTAGAACAAGTTGTGATATTTGAATGTATGATAACTTTTTTTACCATTTTGATATGCAAATATTGCAAATCGCATAGATAAGATGAACTTTGAGTTGTTCTGTTAGACATTAGGAAATGATCAATTATTGGATTGCTTAAAATATTACAACAGAGGTTAAGGACTTACGGGGGATGGTGGATATATGAAGCCAAATGTTCTGTATATGTGATTATGAATTGAACAATTTTACATTGATAATATAATTCGTTAGGCTAAACATCCATAGCCACTTATCTGAGTTATTATTAGACAGCTTTAGTATACAATTTATATTACTTATTATTAGAGGGTTCATATTGTAAATATAATCTATATATATA
>WOUH02000031.1:9563514-9597855 GCA_009936405.2 Stevia rebaudiana
TCATTGCCTTTTTCCTTCTTTATTTGTTTACATTTGAATTCCCTTGAATCTTGACCATTGATTAAGGAAATGAATGGCTAGGATCTCTTCCTATTGTTTTTAGGAAAAAAATTGTTTTAGGGGAACCACCCTCTTATCTTGTATGTTAAATACTTATTTTTCCATCATTTCTTTTGTTATTGAGAGCTTTCAATGCTAAATTATCTGAGTAGGTTATCTGTATTACGAAGATTGGTTCCAAGTATATGGATATAGAAAAGTTAATAGATTCTCTGTATATGGACAATACTATTCATTATCTATTTTTTAATACTTTTTAAAAGTGGTTGTGAGTTGAAAAGAAAAGAAAAGTTAATGATAAAGGTATAAAAAATATTATTAAATTGAACATGAGAGAAAAAAATATTGATTTTTAGTTAATTATGAAGATAAAGACAAAGAACCAAATGTGAATGTTCTAAAAGTGTCAATTTGCATGCTGCATATATAAAAGTCAAGAGTTTTTTCACAGGTAGAGATAACTTATGAGTGAGATTACTAGGTACAATTGTTGTACGTTTAAACAGCTACTTCAATACTTATTTTTCTATCGTTGTGTCCCTTTTTACGTTAGCTTTACAACATGGTACACTTCCGGGTTTCATGGTAGGGTGACAGTCATATTTATGACGGCGTATGACTATAATAGAGTACACTAGAGGTGTGCATGGTTCAGTTCAGTTCGGTTTTTTTGCCTAAAATCGAAACTGCAACCGAAATACTCGGATTTTAATTTTTCATAACCGTTCGGTTTCGTTTTTTTAGTTTTTGGTTTTTTTATCGGTTTCGGTTCGGTTTTTGGTTTTTTCGGTTTTTCATATTTTATTTTTGTTTTTCTTAAGTAACAAAAGGTTATAGATAATTCATTAATTTATTTGTGAGACGATATGAATCGATAGTGTTAATATTAGACAGCTTTAGTATACAATTTATATTACTTATTATTAGAGGGTTCATATTGTAAATATAATCTATATATATATTATCTCCATGTACGTACAATGATTTGATGAATACAATACAATTACACTTTTATTGGTTATGATCCCCAATCTACAAAGGAATGTATGATTAATTTAAAAAATTCTTGCATAACCTAGAACTTTATTCTCAAGTACATAGTAGAAGATAATAAACACATTATAGAAAGATGAGATACACTTGAATTTGTTCATTAGATAGTTTCTTTTTTTTTTCTAACTCATTTAAGACATGTAAAGTGTACACACAATAATACATCTTAGTGCATCCTTGTATTGTTAATTTATAGAATATTTCTTTGTTATTGCTATCTTTCTTGCAGGCCTGAATCCCTCGGTATTGTTGTGGGCATTGTTTTCTTGGTTGTGGCAATATTATTTCAGTATTTCAATTTCACAGCAGATTCAAATGTATGTTTGCCTATTCTTTTTCTGTGTTTTATGTATTGCACAATTTTTTCAGCATAATTTTTATTATGGTTCTTAGTTATTATTTGGGATACCATATTTGGAGTGCACCTAAGTACTCTTCTTTTTTCATAAAGGCTACCCATATATTGAAATTAAATTATATTGTAAAACGACAGAAACACCTTTTTTATATTCTAATCTAATTTATATTTGGTTTCATGCATATCAAATATAATAAAAAACATGCCGAAATATTGAAAAATGACAGAAACACCTTTCTTTTTTTTTCTTTGAATCCTTATTATTTGATATATCAATACAAATATATATATATATATTTACAAAAATAGGTGCTGATTGGTTGATCCATATACTTGCAGTGGCTTGTTGAGTATAATGCCGCTTTAGCTTCTGTCTGCTTCATGATTTTGCTTGGGTTTGTGGATGATGTCCTGGATATCCCTTGGCGAGTGTGAGTTTTTTATTTATTTTTTGTTGGTAATTATGATTTCTGACTTTTTGATAGATCTTTAAGTGGTTTAATAACTATGGTTTCTGACTTTTTAATAGATCTTTAATTGGTTTAATAATAAGTATGGTTTGTGACTTTTTGATAGATGTTTTAATTGGTTTAAATTTGGTTGTGAAGACAGGAAACTACTATTGCCATCAATTGCTGCTCTTCCTCTATTGATGGCATATGCTGGACATACAACCATTATGATTCCAAAGCCACTTGTTCAATATGTTGGAACCGAAATCTTGGATTTAGGTAATTATTAAATCCCTTAAATTCACCTTCGGATAATTTTAATAAAAAATGTATTTGAAACTTCACCTACTACTGGCATGCCATTATTTGACTCTAATCCTTAGGATAAAGTGATTTTGATTATGATTGTCTGATTATTGCCACAACAAACCTGACATTAATGGGAAAAACTAAAATTACTTATTTACCCATCTTGCTTTATTTACTTGAAATATCTTTTATCTTGTTGTTGTGAAAAAAGTTTATGGTACTAATTTTAGATGATGAATTTTTGGATTTATAATATACTGTTTCATTTCAAAATTTTTACTTTAATAGTTTAATGATAAAATTAAAGTATTTTTTTGGTCATTTTATTTGCAAATTAGATCTATTCTGATAACTTAATACCGTATAATTCTTGTTTCTTGATTGATGATCTTCATTTCTTGCTTTGTTTAACACATATGGGTAATAAACAGGATGGATTTATAAGCTATACATGGGGCTATTGGCTGTCTTTTGCACAAACTCGATCAATATCCATGCTGGCATCAATGGTCTTGAAGTTGGGCAAACTGTTGTTATAGCATTTGCAGTAAGTTTCATATCTTTAAAAGAAACATAACTTAGAAATAACCATTTGGCCTCATAAGTATTTAACTTTTTTCATTAAGGCATATTGAAACTGCTTTATATATCACCCAAGTATGTGTATGGTTTCCTTTATAACAATTATGGTGGAAAACATGCCAGATGACATATGAAACAATTTTCAACATGTTATACGTTAAAAAATGTGTTTTTATTTAAATTTTTATCGTTGGGCATGTTTTTGGTTGTAATTGGTACCAACGAAACAAGATACGTCGTACATTTGGTGGTTGGGTGGCCTATAAAGCAGTTTTAAAATTTATGTGGCCTTAATAAATATGCAGACTCTGGATGACGATAATACCCTTAAAATCTTAAAAGACTAATATATTTCTGATGAGGTGTCAGCATGTAATAGGGAAAAATGGTTTATCTTTTAAAAATATATTAAGGGCGTTGTCGTTATTCGGTATTATTTCGGTTGAATTGGTAAAGAAACAAATTGCATCAGTAGTTTTAATATTCGGGTGAATTTAATTAAAAAAAAAAACATGAACACTTTACATTATTCCATATATCAATATTATGTTGACTTTTATCGGTGATGTGTAGATTTTGATTCACAATATCATGCAAATTGGAGTGTCATCCAATCCGGAAACAAAACAAGCGCATGGATTCTCCATATATCTTGTTCAGCCTTTGTTTGCAACTTCATTGGCATTACTTTCTTACAACTGGTAATTATATTTTTTTTTACAGTCTTTACTTTATTTTTAGTAATTTGCGTCTTATGTAACCCTTTATATTTTAGGTACCCATCTTCTGTGTTTGTTGGTGATACCTATACATACTTTGCGGGTATGACAATGGCAGTTGTTGGCATTTTAGGCCACTACAGGTGGGTCACCTTACAAATTTTATTTCTTTATATTTAGATACGCGTTCTTGTAAGTAAATGTGAAGCTTGTCGCTAATGATAACGTTCAAAAAGTTTCAATTAAAAAAAATGTTGGAATTGGGTGGTTGCATGTAAAAAGTTGATGAATTTTGCTACAATGTAACACATATAGGCCTGGAGTGGATGTTTGTTAATGTTTTTTAAATGCGTGTGAAATGACCAAAATACCCCTAACCATTAAAAAGTTATGTCACGTAATTAAATTAGAGGGAAAAGTCTGGTTTTGGGCCGGGGAGACTAAGAACGAAGATTTTTCCCCTTGATATAAACCGTTAATTCCACATGTTTTATAAAATATTTTCATTGCATGATCTGCTAATTATGATGATTCTTCTTGTTTAGTTATAACATTACCTCATACTTTCCGTAATATATCATTCGTTTTTTATCAAGTAATAAAATTAATTTTTTTACATTTTTGTTGACAGTGAGACTCTCCTAATATTCTTCCTGCCTCAGATCATAAACTTCCTGTTGTCACTTCCTCAGGTCTCATCTTTTATACCATTATTTCCCTACTTCATAAATTATATTGCAGAGAATTTTATATTTTAATAATTAATGTACCATTTTTTTTAACAGCTGGCAGGTATAATTCCGTGTCCGCGTCATCGTCTGCCTAGGTAAGATTATTGTTTTTTTTCCCTCTTCTGGTGCATGTTTTTTTAGTTTTCAATAAAGTATCTTTGTGATAAATGTGATACATAGAATATATTATTACAATTAATACAACTATTTAGTAGATTGTATGCATCTAGAAACACTTAGTTGTACTTATGGCCCGCTCCGTTTTTCCTTGACCTTTTGATTTTACCCATTTTACCCGTTAGAGATAAAATGGAACCAAAGTGGACCCGTTCATAATTAAATCAGTTGGAAATTGTCAATTTTGAATTTCAGTTTGACTTATATTTCATTACTACCAGATTTGACCCTCAGACGGGACTGCTGACTGGGACAAAGGATGGAACACTTGTCAATGTATCATTAAGGATATTCGGTCGGAGATCTGAAAAGTCACTTTGCATCTTACTTCTTGTTCTCCAGGTAAAACATTAGTAAAAATAAAAATAATTATAATAAAATAAAAAAAATATTAAAAACTAAACACAAGCATCTTGAGGATTAAAAAAAATAAACAATCTTCATTCAAAATATTGAATTTGAGAAGTAACTGATGTAACAAGTTGATTGTTACAGGCTCTTGGTTGCTGCTTTTGTTTTTTGCTGAGGTGGATTCTCACTGGTTGGTATAAATGAGGCTATGTTAACTTATAGATTATGACATATCAATTGTCTTTTTTTAATTAAAATTTCAAGACTGCATTGCGTGAAAAGGTGTTGTATTATATAACAGAGTAGTAAGACTATAGAAGGCTAAGATTAGTCTTAACCACAAACTGAAGAAAATTTTTGTTTAATGTTTCAGTAATTGTGTTCTTTTTTTTTTATTTTGTTAAAACTTGATATAGGGTTTGCTTTAACCTGTACTCAACGCTATGGTTAAACTTGATTTTGACAGCTTGGCAGCATGTGGTTCATAGAATACTTCATTACAAAATTTAGGATTTTTTAATGGAACATTAGCCCGAAAGTGTACACTAGACTGTAAAATGGTCATATGGGTCGTATGAATTTGTTAGTGGTCACATCTGTCAATTCATTGTCAGTTAATCAAATCATACGGGTTGTATGATTTGGCGAACACCTCATAAGGGCCATATAAAAATACAATGTGGCGCGGCATGTCCTTTTTTCATATACCTGGTGTGTGTATGTATAGTTTGTCATAGTGTTTCTTTAGGCCCTAAAATTTACTATAAACAATGATCCAATATTCAACACGAGAGCTCGAAGCTACCCTCAAATAACTTCATGAAAGCTTGACTTGTGAATTCACTCCTTAGAAATGGATGCTATAATAATAAAATAATAACCTAAAACTTGTTTTAGATGGGCAAGAATGAATAATAATTTTATGCATTTTTAGGCATAACCTACAACTAACACATACCAACAAGTCATAAAATTTCTACATATTTGATTACAAGATGTTTTATCCTAAACTTATAATTAGAACTATCCCATTCTATTATTGTAAGCATCGCATCTGTGAATAAGTACAGAATAAAGATAATTTTGTTTCAAACCTTTATGACTCTCCATTTGATTTATCTATGACAAGTGTTATCATTGTTCTCAAAGTGCGTGATTTTTTATTTAGTATTTGATATAGCTTCTTATACTTGTATTAAAGATAAAAACATGTTATTCTATGATGCAATTTGTTTTAAATTATATTAACATATGAAGAAATGAGAAAATATTTATAAAAAAAAAAAACTTATGTAGTTTTAGTTCTCAAATAAACCTTACCAAAAATTACTTTTTTCCTCTATTAAATACTGGTCTATTGTATCAAGCATAGCTTTACCAAAATAAAATAAACGATGTGGAAAAATACTCATAAAACTTACAACACTGTTATATTTCGTAGAGGAAAAATAACTCTGGAACCGGAAACCGGAATACTTAATACTATAATTAGTAAAAACAGCCCAGCCCGATGAGTGAGTGTTGGGGCCTAACTGATTAGTTATGTTGAAGGCAACAGCAAAGACAGGTGGCATATATTATTGGTTGATTTGACATTCAATACTTGTTTTCTTTGAAAAATATTAAAAACATATATGTGAAGGTAAAATATGTTACTGATTTAGAAAAAGATTCGGTGTGTTGTACAAATACAAACACCTTAAACAAAAAGAACTGGCAAGCAAAAGATGAAAAATATTAAGTCAAACTGTACAAAGTATATGTTGTTCAACTGAGCTAGCTTTTAGGCATATGTGACATGTTTATATTTTATTATTTACACTCAACCGAATCCAAATCCTTCATTCGCTTCATGAATTGCTAGCAGCAGTCTTTCTTCCAGATGCTCCTTTGATGGATATTCCGGTAGATCCAACTGGTTGAAACTGCATCCCACAAATGTAAATAAATAAACACGTTTTCAAAAATCAAACAGACAAATATTCAGTTGGCTTCAAAACATAAACAAAAAAATGAACTTTATTAACAGAAGAGAGAGAAAAAAAATCATTTATTTTGGCAAGTATTATATAATAATATGATTAGTCGGTTACCATGTATGAGCAGAAGGCAAACGGTCAGATCCTCCATATGCCTTGTGTATTTGAAACTTTTGAGATCCAGATATACCTTGCAAAGCACTGAACCCTTCTAAAGGTACCTATCATTGCCAACAACATAAAATTATATTATTACTGTTTCCAAATTTAGTAACTATTTTTTTCATTAAAATTAAAAAAAGTAATAATTCACAAAAGATACCTTCGAGGTGCCAGTCACGAACTGCAATAATCGGGCCTTATCTTCTTTACTTAACCCATGAGCAACCTCCCAAAACCAATGAATAACAGGCGATGCAGCACTGTACCCAGAATATTCCGTATTTGCCCTCATATCATCCACTAACAAGTACAATCAACCATCAGTATACCATATTACCATTTTAAACATTGATAAATATTTTTTAATATAAGTTGGTTACTCACAGTCGATATCTGGAAGTCCACTTATCAATAATTCCAACTCCTTATCATGAAAGATGGATATGTTATCACGAGGGATTAATTCGTTAAAACCTTCCAAGAACGCATTTATTTGGGGGCGAATAGCAGTTGTTAACCGATGCTCAGCAATGAGATCCACATATTCATGTTTGTTTTCCTCCGTCACTCGGATATTTCTTCCACCAGGGATCAGTTCATAGTCAGTTACCTGAATTATTATTATTATTATTATTATTATTATTAAAATCATGAATAAAACTGATACGCGAATTAAATTAAATCGTGAAATTAAATTTGCATGAAATATTCTTACTTCTGCTTTCTCGAACAAGATTAGCTTCTCTTCATCAGCGTCAATACTAAATGTTAGATCTAATATATCACTATTATCATTCTGCACATGAAAACAAATATGAAAAAAAAAATTAACTTATTGATGAATGGTTATTAGAAAATTTCAGGAGAAGATTATTGATAAGATTGATTAAATAACACACCTCAAGCATCCACTTCAAGTTTTTAAAGTAAGCTGGATCAATTGCTTCAATATCATGGTATGTTACTTTTGCACCAAGCATATGCTTGTAAAAAGATCTTGTGAAATGAACATCAAGCAACTGACCATCAAAAAGTGCTTTTCCAACCTAAATAAAACACAAAATGTCAGCTGCAGAAATGAAGTAAAAAAAATTTAAAAATCCTTTAGGTGACAATTTCAATTTTCAACACATTTACCAATAATGTGTTAGATTTCATCTCTAACCGCTCAAATGGGTATCAAAATGTAGTTTTTATATATATATATTTTTTTGAAACAACAATAATTGATAGAAAAAAGATGGAATCACTTACAACTCTGCCAACAAATTTGAAGTAGGAGAGATGTTCTGTTTGGAAAACTGAATTTGGATTTGGTTGAAAGGTTGACTCGTTACCGACAGTTGTAAAAAGCAAAGCTCCCTTATCAAAAATCACCCTTGATAACAACTGATACCATTCTCTAGTAAGTCCACCAGCATCAATACCTTCTTCCCCTTGGAAATGTACAGTCAACCTACCCTTTAACTCTTGTGTTGACCTCATTCGCAGCTGATTATATGAATCTTCAAGTATATATGCTCTTCTAACAGATATTCTCAACCCACTATGATGGTGATGGTCATGTTGATGCTTGATTTTCGATCGGAAATACGAACGTTTATTGTCAAAATCGATAAAACGAGGGACCTTTAACATAACCGAGAAGGATTTTTCAAGCAATCCCGGGTTTTGTCTGATGAAACTGTTAAGAAGCTTCCGGTGTTTATCTGCGAATCTCACAAAGGCTACGTTCTTTTCATCAACTTTTACAGGCTTCTGGTGGCTCTCGGGAATGCTGACATCATCAGAATCGTGCCCGAAATGCAACTTCTCACACATCACAAAGAATGATTCTATATGTGGTAAGATGTTTTGAGTGCCAGCTGGCAGTGGAGGAGATGCACCAGAAGGTCTTGAGGTTAAGTTTGAAGATGAAGAAGATGCTTCAAGGGTAGTATCGGTAAAACTCTCTATTTTGCTAATACATGTGCTTAACTCCATCCATAAAGGCTCCAAATCAGCATTAATGTCGTTTACTAAAGAAAGGGTAGCAGCTTGCTCGTTTTCAAGAAATTTGGGTTCCTTTTCTTGATTAAGTGAAGTAATTAGTGAGCTTAATGCTTGTATAACCCTAAGGATTGCAGCTCCATCTGAACCAGATGTATTGATCAATGCTTTTTCTATTTCACCAAACACGCGTAGTTCTTTAATTGCTAATTTTGTCAAATTCTTCATCGAACCAGCTAGCTCGGTTATGAATAGATGACAGTGATGAGGCGCAACAGCAACTAACTTCTTCAATATATCAGCAACAAGAGCATAAGCATTGTCCGATAAGCTGAAATAAATAATTATTATTAGCATAACATCAAAACAAGTAATCAATGATATCATCAAACCAAAGCAAAATTATTATAATAAAATGCAACGGGAAGAAGTAAAAAAAAAATTATACCTTTCACTTGCAAGCAATGAGCAGAGAAGACGGAGTTCAACTTGTGGCAAATTTAGAAGAATATTATGAGATTCATTTACTGTATTAACACAGGAGGATGAAGGTTTAGAGGCATCATCAGTTTCCAAAGGTTTACTATCTGAACTTGTTTCGCCTTCTAAAGTTGACATCTGTTTAGGTTCTTCAGTAACAGATTCCCCATTCTTAACCAACCCTTGAGTACTTACAGCATTATCAATGATGACATCTAATAAGTTTAGCAGCTGAAACACAGATAAAAATAATCATCAGTATTGTTCTGGAAAAGTTTAACATGTTAGTAAAAAGAGAGAATATTTTTATTCAGTAACCTGCTCAAGATGTGCAATGCTTCTGAAATAAAGTGGATGTTTTAAGAGGCTTAACAGCAATGTTATGGCTAAAGAACCCGCTTGATACTGATGTTTATCAGGTTCATCATCTTGAACAATCATGACAGCTTTCCCACGATCCTCATCGGGAGTTTGTATTCTAAACTGTAGCAGAAGTTTTGCCACTACTTTGTGATTCCTCGCCAGGTATGTTAGTGTTTCTAGAACACGACGTGACACCAATGGAGGTATACCTAAAATAAATAAATAAATAAAACAATAAAATTTAGTTTCCAATTAGAAACTGCTAATCATTCATTCTCCAATAGGGGCACTCATTTACTTGTTAACAAACAAAAAAGTAGATAAATAGGTAATTAGTAAAACATAATATAAATTTGGCAATCTTATTTGGCACACTATTTAGTTTTAAACAGTTGAAAAATTCAAAACATAAAATGTTCAGAATCAACCAAAACCCAAATACCCAATAACTACCGTTTTATACACAGTTGTGAATTATGAAAGGTCAGCATCACTTAACATCTAAAAGACTCTTACCATCAAAACTTTGAGGGCGAGAATACATCAGATGACTCTGGCAAGAATAAAGCCGATATGAAGACTCAGAAGCATTCAAATCAGTGTTGGGATTTCTTGTATCAACAACCAAAAGGTCCATCAAAATTTTTACCAAAGCAGATCTAGTGTCAACATGGGCACATAGGTTTAAGAGCAGTCTCTGCAGGTGAGGCTTATAAAGTGGCTGACAAATATACATGAGAAAAAAAATATTAATAAGAAGCTAAAAGCATAACAAAGGTTTTCCATAAGAAGAAAAAAGAGCCATATGTGATTGCTACCTGAACAACTCGAAGCAAGCGAGTCAATGCTTTAAGATCTTTTGTATCAACTAAAGGAGATCCTTCAGTTTCAATTGGCTGACTTGCTGTTGACTTATGAGTAATGGTCCCACTCAGTCTATCCAGGCTGAAGCCAATTCCTTCACCTCTTCTAGAAGATTCACCCCTCCTGCTTCTAGGGAACATACCAAAAAGTGTTCGGTTGTGGCGTCGGAATCTCTCTCTCAACATATTTGCCTCAGCAACAAGCGCGGGTGTAAGATTGGAAAGAACGTCATCAGATGATGTTAATAGAACCTGAAAATATGAACAAAAATGTTAAAAAGTATTGCACCCACAAAAACATATCATATCAAAAAAATAGTGGTGGCAAGATAGATGGCTTGAACAGGTCATATTGGTACGGGTCATAATGGGCCAGATTGGCCCATAAAACCTTATTGTCTATTTCTTTTTCAAATTAATGTGTTTTACAACAATTAGCATTAAAATTTACTCTTTGGGCATGTTGACTTGTTCAACTAATTTGACATGTGCTTTTAGTTAATTTTCATAACCCATTCACAAGTAAATGAGTCAAAATAGCCAGCTATTGTAGGAAAAAAAAACTAAAAACTACCTCTTCCCGTATTTCTGAAGGAAATGTAGCAATTATTGAGACAGTATCCATCTCCACGGGTTGACCATCCAATTCTTGTGATCGTTGTGCCACTTGTGCCTGTTGTTGGGCTAAAACTTCTGCTCGGATATCTGGCGGGAGTGCAGCAAGGAATTCAGGGTCAATATCATTGACCCCACCATTTTGTGGTTCAGTATTTGAGACTTGTGTCGATGGACCCGGTTGATTAGAAAGAACCTCTGCGCGCAATTCGTCCGGAAGTGCATCCAGGAATGTAGGGTCAATCTGTACATCATGAGCAGCAGCAACTTGCTCTGTTTCTTGATTAGGGTTTTCTGAAACCTCAGGCACACTATGAAGGGACCCACTTGCTGATGTTGCATTTGTGTTCGCAACCGATGCATCTGTACTTGCAGTTTCAACATCCAGACTCCTAAGACTTTCTCCTAATGCAGCCTCATTTTCACTGCTTTCTTGGCTCACACCTTCAACAGAATTGTGATCAGATTGCATTTCAACAGATTGAGGATGTATGGTGGATGTTTGAGATTCATTTAATGCGGGGTTATTATTATCATCATTCTCGGTGGTGGGTTCAGGTACCATCCCAGCTGAGGTTTGGAGTTGAGCAGTTTCGTCTTGTGTTTGACCCTCTACTGTAGTGGCATGATCAGGTGGGTTCACAGGGGTTGGAGGTGTCAAATGAGAAACCAACAAATCTTCAAGACCTACAGGAATGCTGGAAGGGTTTGATCCACCGCTTTGCAGGTCGTCAGCCCACGTGTTTAGACGGTGTCCATGGCGTCCGTTTCTCAATGACCTAAATATTGAATCTAAACGTGATGAGGTTGACTCCAAATTTCCACGATCATTGCCTAAAAACAAAAAAAAAAAAACAAAAACTTTTCAGTGAAGTTCAGAGCTAGAGCCAGAGGGATGAATATATGGTCAAAAATATATTACAGAAACACACCATGTACTCACAGAAGGTCATTTATTACCAAAAGAAACAGCATTAGGAATAGAAGTGACAGTATTTGACCCATTTACCAATCAACGGGCCAATTCTGTAATGTAATATCTTTAATAGGTCAAAAGGTAATAAGTTAACTTTTATGCATAAAACCTCCTAATTTGTTGTTCCAAAAACAAATTGTTAATAAAATATAATAGTTGTTATAATATTTGGCTTACTATTTATAAAAGATTGAGTTAGAGAATGTGTTACCCAACCCATACATTTTCCACCTCTTGTAAAGAGAGGATTCAAAAACAGTCATACCTGTTTGTCGAGATGAAACTGAGCGTGATGAAGAAGGGTCAATTAGAAGTGGATGCTGAGCTGGTGCTGATGTGTCACGAGATCTCCCAAGAAGATTATAAATGGATGTGGTACGACCTTGGCGTCTTGAACCAAAAACTTCAACAGGCATCATGTGGAATGTGTCATTAGAAAAACCATTATCTCTGCCAAATACCTCAATATGGTCCAACACGTTAATCCCATTCATTTCCTCACCCAATCCTAATATAACTCTACCATCACCGTCACCGTCACCATCATCACCATCCTCATCATCATCGTCTTCCTCAATCATATCCTCATCAAAATCATCATCATCAATTTCGTTGTCATCTTGATCTGTGTCAAGATGAGGCAAATGATGATGGACTTCATCTTCAAGATCATTGTTTTCTTCATCATCCCCTTCATCTTCTTCTTCTTCCTCCTCTTCTTCTTCATCTTCATCAACTTCATCTCTTTCATCCCCTGACATTTCTTCATCATCTTCATCTAGACTCTCCTGACTGTCAGGTTGGATTTCAAATCGTATATCCACAGAATCAAAACCATTCTCAGCAGCCCTTGTGTTTTCAGATGTTTCATGCATGTAATCATCTTCACTTGGAGGAAGAAAACTTCCATCATTTTCCTGATCATGTTCCATGTCATCTGTAGCAGGCTCAATTTCTCTAGACTGAGATATATCACCAATATTTTCTGTTTGCTCATTTTCTGTATGATCTGGAGGTTTTGTTGTATTATCACCTTTTCTGATATTTCCCTCAGCAGCATGAACATGTTCTTTAGTAACCACCTCTAGAACCTTTATGATACCAGGTGCCACCTTTAGCGACTCAGGATGGTCCAGGTCCAACACTTGTAAGATTAATGTCAGTGACCGAACCAAACCAACGTCAATAAATGAAACCGAAGCTTCACCTGAAATTAAAGAACCAGTTGGTGATCGAGCAGCCAGCACATCACTCAGCAAATCAACAAAAGCTTGGATATCAATTCCTAGTGGTTGAGGAACTGTAGAGGATTCAACAAAATTATTAAAAACATTATTAATCTCCACAAAAATTCGCTTCCTTGCTTCTGTGGATCGCACACAAGCAGCCACCAAAAACTGACTGGCTCGGTTTGCTAGTCTATGTCTCCAGTCAACATCTGTCTTCTTCTCCTTTTTAGAAGTTTTTGAGTATGGAAGAAACTGATGAAGAATATGTTGAAATACTCCATTTGCATTAATACCATTGGGACCCTTTTGAGTCATTTCACCATCTCTTCGAAGCAAAAGATGAACCGATGAACCATACCTCAAGAGAATCTCAGTTAAAAGCTTTAGAATGAATACAACTTTCGCCATTGATGCATGATATTCCTGACCACCATTTTCATTTTCCTTCCCCTTACCCTTGTTTAATATCAAATCAACATCCATATTAGTCAATGATGACTCATCTCCCGCCACTGCCACAACCTCATCTTTTACAGGTGGCACAAAATTCATAACTGAATCCAAAAGCAGCTCAATTACATTCACAAAACTCTGAGGTGGTTTTCTATGCGCTTTAACATGCTTCACATTTGCCTCAGGAGGTTTCCCATTACCCAAAATCTCTGATTTTTCTTTCTCTTTCTCTTTAGATTTGCCTTTAAGCAATATAACATATGGTCTGTCACCAACCATCTCAATCTGGCATACCAACTGGGCTGCCCGCATGAAAACCGCGGGATCACGTGAAATAACAGAAGTCAAATTCAAGAGAAAGTTACGGGGTGTGAGTCTGCTATTAGACTGTCGATTGACGGCTGTCACAACACTATGTTTTATTTCAGATTCCATAGCTTGTTGGAGAGTTTGTGGGTCTTCAAGAATATGGCGAATAATAGTAGCAGCTACATTATCAAAGCCAACAAACAGACTATTTGCAGGCAAAGATAGCAGCAAAGGCAAGCCACCAGCATTTAAGAAACTAACAGCAACAGAATGAGTTCTTGTAAGTGTGGAACATAGTTGAAGAACAGCATGAATTGTTTCAGCAGGAAGCTGATTCTTTAAATAATCACATGATATTTCAACAAGTCTCTTCTGATCTTCTATATCAATTAGCCCTAAATTCGGTTGCATCTTATTTTGTTTTTCTTCACCTATTACAATAGAAGCTTGGTTACCAGCATCATCTTTCTTTAATAGCTCTGAAATAATGTCAGCATTCAACTTTTGGTCCACCTGAGCAAGCCGATCAACAGCAAGAAAAGCCGGTGTGACCCATTTAGGAACAGTTTGTAAATTTGCGTTCTCAGAGTTCCAATTTGACAAAAGATCCACAGCAACTTTAACTAGACCACTTTTAGAAGCAACTTCCCTCAAGTCATTATCATCATTAAGAAGCAAAGCAAGAACATGAAATAGGGAAGATATCATCATGGTGTTCTTTCCGTTTTCAGCAATCTGGTCAACAATAAACGCTACAACATTTGACCTGTATTGACCATCATCCTGTGAACATATCATGAAAAGAAGATCGCGAACTGGAAACGCGAGAGAATCCTTCACTTGTAGAAGCTTCTTACATGTAGATAGCAACTCATCAACAGGTGGCAACTGCACAGTTTCTTCTTCTTCAACCTGTTGGTTGGTTTCACTTGCAACAGCTTCTTTTGCATCAGATGAAGCATTATTACCTAAAGACATAGCAAGTGCACGCGCAAGTTCATCATCTTCTGGAACTTGCTCAGGATGTGAGAACAACCATTCCATTGCCAATTCAACACTATTTGACCCAATTTGTCTCAAAGCCTCCTCTGCACGAGATCTTGAAAACCCCATTTCAACTATTGTGGAAATAGTCGTTTCACTCAAAGGAGCAGCAAGGCGTGACCCGCTATTGCTCACATTTTTTACATCAACCCCAGAAAATACATGACGAATGATAGATATCACAGTAGCAATGAAGTCATCGTTACAATCAGTAAACCGAGGATGAGTCCATAACGGAAGCACAGTTTTCAAGATCATAGATTGTAGGACCCTCACAAAAGCCTCAGGATCCTTTGGACAGGGAATGTTTCCTCCAGTTACAAGAGGTTGTGTAAGCAAATGCTTTGCAGAAGAAGACAAAATAAAAGATGATGTCACAAGGTGATCCATAAGTTTACCATAGTTGGCAAGTGAATCATTGATCCATGAATGAACAGTTTCTTCTGTGTCTGTTTGCTTTACAACTCCTTCGTCAGTCTCCATTGGAGATGCAGGAGTTTTGTTGACCGTGAATAGTAACTTACTTGTGGCTTCAAATGTGGTCAAAACTGACTGGATAACCCCACGACCATACAAATAGTTCAACAAAATGGGATTACATGAGTCGGATTTTTCCAGCAGAATATCATCAATAAAATTTACAACCTTCCCAAGGTAACGACATTTTGCTGACCAGGATGACATATGTCCTTCAAAATTCATATGATCGAGTGTGATGGAAGCAAATGTATTAGCAACAAATCTTGAACGAGTTACATCCACCAAGTCATCTCGTCTTCTAGAAGGATGCAGCATAGCTTTTCCTAACTCTTGAAACAAATGGGTGATGTGTGACGATAGCGACCGCATCATGTCTGAAGTACCAGATGGAGTTGACCGTTGACCAGCTCCTATATGTTGTTCTGAAGGACCATTTGTACCAGGGGCATGAGTGAGATCACGATACAGGTTAACCAAATCAAAAAACTGTGACTCAAAACTCATTCCTGACATTCTTCTTCTCATTAATGGATCAAGAAATTGCCTAAAAGAATCAAGTCTTTGTTCTTCAGATTCTGAAGGTTGTGACACATCAGCATCAGCAGTGTCACTGACATCCTCGGTTTTTTCAATCTTGATGTCTTCAAGTAAGGAAATCTGCCATAAAATCTCACGATGAATTTTTCCAATATCTTCTAGAACATCCTTGCTACCGTTACCAAATTCTTGGAGCAATGCATTAATCCATCGGTTGTCCTTTGAGGCAGCTAAAAAAAGGAGAAATTCAACAAGAAATAGTGAAGACAGAACCTTTGTATCTGGTGTAGATTTGGGATCCAGAAGAAAAGATCCAGAAACAAGACCAAATCCGGTCAAAGTTGACTTTAGATAATCCCTTAAAGAGGAGCAAAAAGCACTTGCTAAAGGAGCAGCATGATGCTGAGTAAAACTTTTAAAAACCATTGTGCTGTGTAAAGCAATAGACATCCCTTTAGAAGATTGAGTTATACTTGGCCTTAACAAAAGCTTCAATAATGCTTCAATACCGCCTTTTTCCACAAAAAAGCGACATGTTTCTGCGTTTTCCATTGTTCTATGAACCAACACCATCACATGGAAAATGTATGATTGAATGAATGACTCATTACTAACACCTTCCAAGGTTGACTTTTCTTTCTCTTCAGTATCCATATCCATAGCATTACCCTCACTGACTTTACCCGATTGTTCTGCCACTTTACTGTCGTCAATCGATGCAATCTTATTAATAATTTCAACAATCAAATCTACACCGGTGCTTCTAAGTGAAGAGACATGACGCAAAAGCTCCTCAACAGCATTTGCCAAAGGCACAATAGCATCATTCATTGGAAGAACATATTTCTCATCAGTAAAAATATCAACCAAAAACCTTAATGTTGACTTTTCTTTGACCGTCTCTAACCCCTTTGTATTGAGACAAATGGCACCAAGACCATTTGGAACACATGCGAGAGACTTTGCAGAAGGAAGAACTCCAGCTGTCACCGATGATAAAAAGGCATCAGGAAGACCGATTTCATCTAATGATGCATAACATGTGGGATCTTTGTGAATCATTTCACACATCACAGTCACAGCTGATGAATATATTTCACCTCCAAATGTATCCATGTTTTTGAAGATCATTGCAAGAGTTGCGGGTAGGGAAATATCATTTGGATTCTGAGATCTAGCAGTGTTTGCTGGAGAATAAGTAGCAGAACTAAGTGCCTTCAACAAAACCCTAATTAGCCTGTTTTGTGTAAAAAACTGATCTTCACTTGGGTCTGACGACTCTCCAATTCTCATTGAATCAATCATTCTAACAACTTCTGTATGAAGCCGTTTGGTCAAAAGGTCAACTCCCCCTAAATCTTGTAATAGAGTGACTGCTGAATTGCTGTAATCCATTAGTTTTTGTAGAGTCTTCACAGCCAAACAGACAAGATTCATGTGTGTGGGGTCTGTGTCATCTAACAGGGGTAAAAATGTCGAAACCATTCCCGAATTCCGTATAACGTTTCCGGGACTCGAAGTTGATATCACTTGAAGCAAGTAAAACTGAAGTAGTGCTTCAACGAATGCAATAGTCGATGGATCACTTGACCTGTTTAAAGACGAAATCTCCCTCTGCAGCACATTAATAAGAACCACACGGTTGCCACCTGTACTCAGAATGCGGGCCCGCTCATGAGATGACGAATAAGCAGCTAACTGAGACCCGAGACCATGAATCGCAAGGGTACGAATAGTTGGAGATATGGTTTCTTCAGATTTCACAAGTCTGATTAACTCGTTTGTATATTCGGGCTCGTTAGCAAAAAAAGACACGAGTTCATCATGAGAATCACCTGATTGAACAAGAACAATGAAAGCGAGAAGACATATCTTGCTGTACAGCCTGGATATTCTGGGAGAACGAAAAGCATGAGCATATCTGATCCTAGTCAGCAACAAAAACCGATGCTCGGGGCCCACATTGTAATGCTCAACCAACTGCTTCATAATAGACAGATCATCCTCTTTCCATTCATGAAGATCTGGAATGTTAATAACACTTGTGGTGGGACCCGTATCTTGCGCATGCGTGTCATGCATCTCAAAATAAAGTGTGGATCTCATGCGATTTTGAGAATTACTGTTGTCAGTAGAAGGAAATAAAGATAGACTATCTTCTAGGGTTTTTTCATTTGAAATAACACATGAATATAAACCCAATCCTTCTTCTTTGCTTCCCCATCCTTGTGCTAATGACAAAAGACAGCTGTTTATTGAACCACAATTAACCAGCTTCCCGCTTGCATGAAGTTTTGAAGGATTTATTTTCACTAATGTTGAAAGAGTCTCCAATGTTGCAACGAGAATCTCAGGATCGGTTGATGCAAGCAAGAGCTTGAAATGCTGAAGAAACAACACAAAACAATACATCAGAATTCAGAGACGACCACTGAAAGCTTTTTGGTTATTGGTTAATAAACGTTTAGGTTGAAATGGGTCATTTCCAATACATGTCAAAATGACCACTTGGTGATTTTCACCAATTCTTTATAGAAAACTTAAATTGCTATTTATGATGACAAAAACAGTATAATTAGTTTATTACAAGTTTACAACAATAAGCTAAAGTATTTGAATAAAATAACTTCAATGGTTGTGTTTATTAATAACAGATTCAGGTAACTTTTAACCCATTTGATATGTTATACTTTTTACTTGGCCCGTTGGAGAAAAGCACACAACCCAAATAAACCCATCCATTAGCAAATAGGTTGAGAATGAAACCTCTAATCACATCTTATGCTAACTCCAATTAAAATATTGTTATTATATCTTTTCCACCATACCTCTAAGCCAGTAAATGAGCTCTTGTTTTGGCAATTCTCTAAAATAATTTGCATCACACGCAAAATTTGGAGGACCGATTGCTTTGGGAAAGGACTATCATCTTCTACAATATTATCTGTCAACAAAAGATCCTTCCTAGTAGACAAATATGTTTTGAAGTATGTATCAAAGTGCAAGAACAGTGGCCTCCAATGATGAAAATTTCCCTGAGTAAAAAGTAAATTTTTAGACAAGTATCATGCAGAAAATTCAATAAAAATAATGTTGTACAATTTATCACCTTGTTGTACTCCCAACGGAAACCTGAAAGAGGGATTGCTATGTCTTGCAATGGACACTGAATCACTTTGTCAATAAATGCTTTTACTTTTATTGGCTGCAACAAACAAAGGTTAAAAGTGTAAATGAAACTGAATTTTATACATTGCAGGAGGAAACAATAATAACAAGTCACAAAGAAAAAAAAAGATTCCACTTGATCATATCTAATATGGTTAATTGCTTAAAATTAATATTCGTGTAGCATGATTCTTTAACTGCCACAGTTAGACCTAGAAAACAGCCCTACAGAAAACAAGAAGCTGCCCTAAATGTATGAATTTTGGCTCTTGAATTCTAACATTTACATATCCAGAGTGTTAATGCTTGCCAATTTCAACTGGATCAATTAGTTACTGTTCAACAGAATATTCTCACTATCTGTAACAATCATTCTTGCTTCAAGAATACTATCGTTAAATTTGAAAGATATAGTAATCTTAGGTATGTTCTACCACCCATTAAACCATTTAAATTAATCAATTTCTCACTGAGTTCATATCCGACCAAACCCAGAATTAAAAACTAAGACTCTGTCCCCTTTTCTAAAACATAATCAATGAACTTATGTTGCATTCCACACTCAAAGTATATATCCTGCTACAACTTTTTCTGATTCATATTTCAAATGTAGTACAGAACTAAAAGCTTAAATTATCAAACATGCTTTATAAAATATTTTGTTCACCAAAACGGTTTCCCAAACAAGCTAAAATATCAAACAAGCCATGTTTGCATCATATACGAGTTCCCAAAAATATAAGTTTTCTAAAATATCAATTTTTACAACAGCTAGGTCACTCCTACAGGACACCAACCAGGACCAATTACTATATTTACAAACACTCTCCAGTAATGTCATTAAGAGGCTGCCCTAATTTCACAATTACCAAAAAACTTATGTTCTAAAGGCCGGTAAATACATAAGCACAACAAAACAGCAAGCAAAAGCGTATGTTAGAATAATTGCTAATACACAATATACAAAACAGTCGATTTTTAACAGATAAACACTAATAGCGATGAAAATAACATAAAAATGGATGAATTAAAAACTTACAGTCTCGGAATCGAGTCTAACACTCGAACCAACGAGTCCGTCACCGGATAAAAGCTGCCGTAACCTCGACGGCAAGCTCGATCTTAGAGCACTCGCCATACGATATCAGTAAACAGAAATCTTCACTATTCTACACTTCTTTTTACTGAAAACACGAAACAAAACGATTCAATCAAACGTCAATTTATGAAACGAAGCGATTGAAAAAACAATAACAAAATCGAGATTCACCTGGTTGTGTAGAGAGAACATATAGGGATTGATAACATGAAATTTGACTAGAAAACCTAGAGAGAGAGTAGAGAGAGAGAGAGTTTTGGTTTAACCCTGAAACGGGAGAAGAGAGGTGCATTTATAGTCCATCTTTTCAAACACTGTTTGGGTCGGGTTAGGAGTCATCATAATCACATAATTAGTGTTTGAATGTGTTTGTTTTCTTCAAAAAAAAAAGTTAATTTTTTTAAATCTATTTTAAACCAAACAAAATGTATAAAACGAAACCGTTCCCGCAGACGACTCTCACGGGTTAATATAATATAGATACAAATTTACGTATTAATAATGATTATTTATAATTACGCTATGCATTTTTGCTAATGATTTTGAGTAATAAAATATATCATTAAATATCTATAATATAAAAGAAATTCTAAAAAATATTAAAACCTAATAAATAATAGAATGATTTCAATTATATCTTAACTTAATGTATAATTTTATAATCTTAAATCTTCATTATTTGTTATTTGTAATTTTTTAATTTTTATTATTTCATATATCCCGATGACTCATTACATTTAACATTCAAGTTCTATACAAGTTATTGATATTAAAACTTGTTAGGTTTATTTGACTCATTTTCAAGGTTTTAAGCTAATAGATTAATATATTAATTTAAAACGAGAGAAACAACATTATAATATTTTAAACTTACATTAAACTACCATATATCACTTTGTGAGGGTGTTAACATGCATCCCTTGCTCCACCGGTCACACGGAAAAGATGGAGCGATGTTCCCAACTCCACCCATCACTCACAAGCTGTTAGCTTCCTGATGATGATAGGGGTTAGCTTCCTCATGGTGATAGGGTGCAGCGACAATGATTGCGATGTAAGGCGTCTGTGAGAACGTGAGATGATAACAAGAACAATGGATGTTGTGGTTGCGACTTACAAGGGATGAATATATTTCAACCTATTTGTTAAATTCATTCATTACTTTGGAGTGATCTTGAACTTGTTTACATGAAAGAGGGACAATCAATTCTTTACGGTTCCTGTTTTTTTGTTACAAACGCCAAAAGCTTAATTATGACCAATTTTTAGAGAACAAATGGAAGCACATCATTGTATGTTTCTAAACCACAAGACGATGCTAATGATGATTATCCAAATTTCTAACTAACCACCACCTATTGGTGGTCATGACAAATTAAGTCTCTTAATCATAAACCAAACTTCAATATGGTTCCACAAGTTTTTCCTCACTCAATTATCAGCAGTCTGTTATAAGAATGGGTGAGATGGCCTTTTGCTCATTCAGAACGCCGACTCCGAGTCAAAGACTCAATGTGTAAAGGTTCAAAAGGGTAAATTGAGAACAAATCTGAAAGAGTATTTTAATCACATCTTTTATCTTTTATATTATATATATATATACCGAAGAGAGGAGAATAACCACCGTTAACATATGGCGTGATGTAAAATGAAACCAAACACATACATATATTTTATGTTCAAAACGCATGAGACTTGTTAACTAAGATCACCGTGTTGACCTTTGACTTTTTTCAGTTGACTTGACTAATGTCTTCTGGTTTTCTCTGAAAAAGAAGTGATCCAAGAAGGATTGCTATGCCAGTTATGGCTATGGTGAATATAAGCCGCCTTGTGAACAAGTCTTGTGGTGGCGGTGGTGGCGGTCTTCTGCCGCCATGCCCCCTCTCAGCTTCCCTTATAGCCCTTCAAATAACATCATTAGAAAAACATCAGAGTGGTGGCTAATCATTTGCAACAATGTCGTTTTTCTGATTTATTAACAGAAGTTACAAAACAATTTTGAAAATCAACGTTAAGAAACGCGTATGAACATCAAATTCCACAAGAATCCTTACAATCAATTTATGTATCTTTGCACATATTTCAGTCAACTTTAATCTAATTGTGAGCTTCAAAAATAATTTAAAGGAGTCATCACATCATGCCTTCCGACACAATTAGGACACCTATCGACTCGCAATCCTTACAGAAACAATACCTTAACAGATTTATTTCTTAATTATACAGGTAAACATTTACCTAACTGCAAATCAAGGTTATGTTTAATGTTTATCTCTGCCTTTTTGGCTAAACCATATATCAGGTCAATGGTTTCTCTAAATGTTGATGTTAACCATACCACAAACACTTCTAACAGTTTGTAACCAAAAGACGAACAAAATTAATTTGTCAAATTACATCACTCGCTTTCCCCTCTCCATAAGAACAAACAAAATATAATGTAATAACCTCTTTTTTTTTTTTTTTTTTTTTTTTTTTTTTTGTGTGTGTGTGAGGGGGTTGTTTTTTTGAACCTGGGTATTTCAGCAGGAACACCATTGCATGTGACATCATGAGCAACTCTCTCGCGTAATCTAATATATCTGTTACAAAGATGACATAACTCTGTCCTATTTCCACAAACTTCCTGAAACATTTTTAGCATAATTAATATTTTAGAAGATAAAATCATTATCAGGTTTTCAGGGTATGGGTTTAAATTCAAAGGAATGATAATTCCTTTCTGTTATCAAACCCATACGCATAGTAATTCACAAGTGCAAACCAAACACCACAAAAAATTTTAAAAAGTTATTTGTAATTACCTGATGCTCAAATAAGTCGATGGCGGGAAGAGGAAACTCACAATATTCACATGTCACAATTCTTTTGGGACATTCTTCACCTCTGTGCACAGCTAGGGTTTCAGGTGTCATTGTCTCACTGCACAGTGAACAAGTTACCTGTCCCAAGGGTAGTTTGGTCTTTTGTCATGACGAGTTCAAGACTAAAAAAATCCAGTAAAAGTAGTTCCTTTAAGTAAAAATCTAAAGGTGGCGATTTCGACCCGGTTACTTGTAAACGGGTCGATTTGGGTTCTCTCTAATGTATCAAACAGGCTTGAAAGTTATATAAATGAAGAACCACATATAAATGGAATTCTTTATTAGCCTATAAGATACATAACGTAATTCATATTTATTATCCCAACCCTGTCTCTTTTGACTTTTTCTAGTTACAAGTTTAAAAAATATATATATATATTTCTATTAATTGAGCTTACTTCTAGTTCTGTACAAGTCCATATGAATCCAGCCAAAATCAAGACTCATACAGGCCCTATAGAATCAAATACACTTTTAGTACCAAGGATTAGATTCCTTAAAAAGATTTGTATTTATTCGCGTTTTGAGATTTGATGATTGACTATATGTATTTAAGAATACCTTAGGTCCTAGATACGTATCTGATTATCTGTTAAGGCATGTGGGGGCATCTTTTATGTCAATCAGAGCTATTTAATAGTGAAATAATTTATTCACTGCATCTATAACAAACCAAAGCATTCCAATTATAAACGTGGATTAAAAGAATTTGGGTACAAATGTACAATGCTTGATTTGATTAATAATATTGTAGAATTAGATTATAAAGTACGTAACTTTTTACAAAAATGTCCAACCTCTAAAAGCTAAGAAAACCTTTTTTGTTTGTTATTAAGTACTATATGGTGAATGTATTTAAAAATACTCCAATTTGTGAGCCAAACTTTGCGTCCACCTCACACACACGAACACATACGCATACGCATACACACATGCACTATGATTGAAGTTGAAATATTTAATCAAAAAGACAGTGTAGAGTATATTATTTCCGATGGATCCACATACCGGAGCATGGGTATCCATGTAGTGTTCTTCTGCATGTTTTCTGGGTACCATATCACCACATATTTTACATTTCTCTAAGTTACGTGAGCAGTGAGCATAATGCAGATCAATATTTGAAGACGGGATATCTCTGTCACTGCAAACATAAGTATTATGGTGTGTTAGTAATTCACTAAGCATGTACTCAATATAATTAACCTTAAAAGTAACATGCATTAAAGTTAAAAAAGTTAAAAACAAGAGCTGACCCGTTATGAGAAAAAACAACCCATAAAAGCATACAAGGAGACAAGAATCAACGAAAATATATGATAAATATTCAAATAATAAACTTTTCGGGCAAGCAAGAATCAAATACATGTATACATCAAACATAAAGTTGGTGTTTATTAATTTCAAAAGTAATTTTTGACAAAGTAAAAAAGTTATGCAATCAATTTTAATAAGAGGAAAAAATAAAGCAACATAAATATATTCCAATCTTCTCATGACAATAGTGAATCACCATGAAATTATGGTGACCCTATATAGAAATGATACGTTCACAAATGCAAGCAACATGTGTATTTTGTTTTTTCAAAGAGTGTATTGAATAAATATTACAAAAGGTTTCCACTTGTATGATCATTTAACCATCAAACAAAAAACTTCGATATAAAAAAAATAAAGTCATTATTCAATAGAGACAGTATTTGATAGTAAGTAAACAAAACTACCAACTACTAGTTTAACGATGACAATAACCTTATAGAACTCATGTAATAAACTAATATCACATTCCTAGCTGCAACTAAATATAATATTTAAGTGTAACATATGAATTTTAATAAACATTTTTTAAGACGTACATGATTTGTTATGCAAACACAACCTTCAAAATCAAACTATCACAAACAGCTTAACAACTAAGTCTATAACACAAAAACACATAGATAATACTTGAATAGCCATACACACACACACTCACACAAACAAACATGCATACACAAGAAAGAAAACAAAGCAACCACAGAGGTATTGCAGCATACAGTATTAAGGTTATTCTCTATTTCTTCAACCCAGTTTTAATGGACATTAGTTTGGTTAATTTATCCATTTTAGCCAATTAAATGTTGACCATTAATGTGAACCATGAAACAAAGTATGGTTTGGTGAGTACTTTTCCATAGCCAGAACTTTGTTTATACATGAAGTCATGAAAATTATAGCTTTAAGTAATAAGTTAATAACCTATGTGACAGAATTCCAGATTCCTTAATTGTTTCCTAAAACTTTGATTGATTTGTTCTCAAACATCTCAAAAACAATCAATGCAAAATGAATTTCTATATACACACACGAATACACGATTACTTAATTATTTGTGATAATTCAAACCTCACAAAAAAAGAACCCTTATTATTACCAGTGACTGCAAATTTTCATAGTGTCGGCCTGATCAGAAGCTGCGGCCATCGCCTCAGCTGTCGATATTTATATATACGCAAGGACTCCAATTAGTCTGCAAATTCAATAATTTAGATAAGATCATCGAAGCTTTCAATTAATTACAAGATCATGAACAAAACTTATATAGCACATAAAACATCAAATTATTGAAAATTAAAAGCCGTAAGAAAGACCTTGATTGAGAAATCGATTGAAACTTTTCCACCGGCGATTTGCTTGATTGATGATTTTATTAATTTTTATTTTAGATGCAGCACACATGTATCACTCAGCTTTGACGAATGGTTACTCTGGCGCGTTTGTAGAGCGCTATAACACGCGCCATTGTTTTATCGTGGGCTTGGTACTGGGTTGGATTTTTAATTGGGCTTTAGTTTAAGATCGTAGTTAACTTTTCTACAACATAATATTATTGGTTTTGTAGGATGCTAACTAGAGCCAGATGTGCACAAAACGGGTTGGTTAACTATTTTCAAAGCTTATTATTGACCAAACCTGGTGTCGGGTTGAAATTGTATATTTTAACAGAGAAAAGATCGAGTTTGACCGGATTGAAAACAGGTTGCAACCAAGTTCAACCTGGTTACAAAGTATAGGACTACAACCGGATCTCATTTCTTTATCTTACGTTAGGGGTCCAAACCAGGTTCTTATGACCAAGACTGAACTGCAACTCTCTTAAACAATCATTGTCTATGTTGACTAGCACTTAATTATGGTGTTTCATTGACTACATGTGCTATATGCTGTCAGAGTGAAATTGTTGTTCATGTATAACATGCTCATCTATTCCACCAAACATGCGTTATTGTGAGAGTTAACATTAAAGGAAATGTAAGTTTCTTCATCTACTATGCAACACTATATTGCATTTTAAGTTTACTTTGACTTTGCAGTAGTTTCAACCGTAACAAACTTGTAACTATTAGCAAGTTGTTCTTTTAGTGGTAACACTTGAAACTTAGTACCAATATCACTTTAGCCATTTAACAGCATCTCGGGCCTTCAGCATTAAATATATCGGTAGCAAATCTTCAATTCTATGGTTAGTACCAACTACCCATCAATAGCAACATTCAAATGAATCAAATCCATTCTTTACAACACCAACTCAAACATTACTATTAGTGACAATCAACCCCTTTTGCCATACTTTGATATCATAATCATCAGTTTCAAGCATCTAAGCCCAAAAGAAATTTTGTAATTTTAAGATATTAGTGATTTAGTGACACTAAAACTAAAAGTAACCATCTTTGTGTGATTAAATATGCTAGGGGTGTGCATGAAACCAAAAAAACCGAACCGAAACCAAAAAAACCAAAATATTCAAACCGAAATAACCGAACCCAAACAAAACCGACGGGTTTGGTATAACTTTTCCAAAAAACCGACGAGTTTGGGTTGGGTTTGGGTTTGCCTAAAATAAAAACCGAAAAAACCGAATGCAACTTTGGATAACTAGTAAATAAGGATAAGGTACCTTTTATGTTGATCACACAGTGAAACTTGAATGAAAAATAGTAAAATACTCTATTTATAAAAGAATAATAAGGCTTTTGCTTTAATCCCACATTGAAAGAAGAAAAAAACATGAAAAGAGTCTCCTTTTATAAAAAGGAGAATATTATCTTTACTCTTCATCAAATAAACTTTTGACTTTATTTATTTGTCTAAAGTTGTATTTAGTTGTAAAATCATTTTAAACTCAACCTAATTACAAAAACCGAAAAAACCAAAACCCACACCGAACCCAAACCAAAAACCAAATACCCAAAACCGAAATAACCGAACCCAAACGGGTTTAAAAATACAAAAACCGAAATTTCGGTTTTGGGTTTGAGAATTGGTAAAAACCGACTCAAACCGACCCATACACAACCCTAGGAAATATATTTATCAAATTAGTGTTTCTTGAAAACTCTTGTCATTAAAAAAATAATAATTGACGTACTCCAGTGGTTAACATATAGAGAGAAACTTGGAACATAAATTCTAAAAATGATAACTTATTTCAAGACAAATAAAACTAAAGTTGAGAAATGACCAGTAAACTACAATCATTATTACACATACAATGTACATCAGACATTAAAAATAATGCAACCATGTTACGTTTGTTTGATAGTGCACATAATAATATTAGTATGGTCACATGTTTTAAAGTATAATATAAACTTGTCAAAATTATTGCTGGATATAATTAGCTTTCGAGATAATACTTAAGTGTATACAAATTAAAATACATTGTTTATTGTTTATTAGCATGTGGTAGGTGGTAATGATATGGTAGATATGTTGGCCAATGACATGAAATTTTGTTTTCAAGTAGTTTTAAAAGTGAAAACATTTACTCATTTTCTTTAAATACATTATCAATTTTAAGTAAACAACAATTTTACTCTTAACAGTTTTTAAAAATTTTGTGTCTTTGCAGCAAGCTATGGATGCTGTTATTAAGAAACGAGCCGAGTCGCGATCGAAAGAGGCTCACGATGAAACTCAACGTAAGCCAAATCCATTGACTCGATCGGGCAACTCATTACCATCATCACCGAACCGATGTATGTCACGTAGCGGTCAAATATCACCATATCGTAACGAGTCCCCCCGGTCTCCGTTCCACGACGGGGCCCGGTTTCTTGGAATTCCAAAAGACGTACAAAATCAAATCGCACAACCCAAAACTTGTCCTTCCCTAAATGTGAAAAGTCATTTTTCTCCTCGTTTGATATACGATAGTCCTCCGGTTGTACCCGAGAAAACGGTGTACATAGATTGGAACAAAAAGTTAACAAACCCGACAACAGATGAGCCAAATGTTGATGCGGATGGCGTGGTTCGGGTCCCTCCATTGCCTCAATCGCCCTCGGAATCATGGCTTAGGCGTAAAATGAGTTTAAAAAACCCGTTTCCGAAAAAAATGCAACAGGTTTCTATTGACAAAAGTCCTAAAAATGGACCAAAATGGGAGACCATTGTGAAGACTTCTAAATTGCATCATGATCATGTACGGTATTCCGAGGTAAAGTCCCTATATTATATCTACCAAAATGTACGTCTTGGTTACGGGACAAACTTGCAATACTCCATTTAAGTGTTTCGGTTTACCTAAAACACTTTTTCCTATAAGTTTTATAACATTAGTTTGTCACAGTTATGAAAAACCATTTTTTAAGGCGACATCTTGTGGATTTAACCGTCTTAAAAAAATGAATTTGTACTAGTGTGTCAATTGTTAATCTTGTTGAATAAATAATTTCAGGAACTGCTTAATGTTTCCAAGTACGACATCTCGTCCTGAGAAAAAAGATGCATACGATGATTAACCCGTGAAGAATGTGCGGCTGTTTTGTTTTTCTGATGGCCCCTTGTTGCGTTGGTTTTTACATTTACAAATTGCAATTTATGTTCATTTATTCCTAGTTTTAGATCGATATCATGAAAGGGTTGGATTGAATTTGATGATTGTTTTTGTAATTCAGATTTGTGATCTTGTTATCCGTTGATACACTATTCTTATGGGAATTACAGTTTGTCATATAAAACATTGGTTGTGTTTTAAATTCTTCTGGTTTCAGGCTGCATAAGACCGTTCTAAAATGGCTTGGGCCCTTGTATACAATGATATACATATAAAATAGAAAAAAAAGCTAAAAATGAACTAGATACTAACGAAAGACGTTAAAAAGAAAAAATTACACTAATAGCTTCAATGTATAATCGTAAATTTGCGTTTATTTTTTAGCCATAAAACCGATCGATAGGAATTTAATATTTCATATTATCTCCCCCACCCATGTATACCGATTGTTAAATGACTTCTTGTTTCTCGCTTTCCATATGCGTTATAACGTTGATATAATTTTCTTGCATGAGATTTTTTTGAACTTGAGGGAATGACCAAGAATTATGTTAATAATGATATCGTAATCTAGGATGACCAACTCTTTTGGAGCTTTACACCACTGAAAAGCATTATCTCAAACCTTTCTAGCATGATGACACCTTAAAAGAAAATGGTACTTTGTTTCTGGATAAGAATTGCAAATTGGACATATGGGATTTATCACCATCCCACGATTACATAAACTAACCCTTGAGGAGATATGTCCCAAACTGAAAACTTGGATTATGAAATTGCGAAACAAAATTGAAAAATTGGATCAATACGTCCATCCTTGCCCGCTAGCAAATGCATTCACTTTTAGCGTAAACCATTTAGACTAAGGAAAATGAGATTCATCAAAAGGGATGGACTTGTCTTCAATTAAGTTTCGAGCTGCTTCAACTGAAAACTTGACCAAATCTCCAACTTCCCATCCCTAATAATCGGTGTTATCCAAAGGGAAATATGAGGAATAGAAGCCAAACAATGACTATTTAGTACCACTTATGTTGGATTCGAAGTGGCACTTATGTTTTACATCCAAAGTGAAATCTACTTTGGGCTATTTTTATTGTTTTTGCAGGTACATAGGAGCTAAAGATCATTTTGGGTTGTATAGGAAAGAATCTAACACGAAGGTTAAATCTTGGATGATGGCTACCCAGAATGAGATTTCATTGAAATGGAATTGTATAAATATATAATTGTTATTGATTGGGCTAATTATATTTAATTGGCTTAATTAATCTGAGTTGGTTTGTTGGGCCGGTCAACAAAGGAATAAACGAAAAACTTCGAATTGGAGAGTGAGGCTAATAAAACGGCAAATTGTGAAAAGAAAGGGTTGGGATCCTAGGAATTCGATGCAGACAAGGGAGAAGAAGAAATGTTTTGGGGGATTTATTATATGAAATTTCAACCCAATTAATTTTGGTTTCCTAAGTTTATTTTATGTTCCGTATTTTATTTGTTTGATTGAATTAGTCGTATGGCTAAACAACTTTAAGTTTATTTTTATTTTTTTATTTGAATACTTGTGTGAAACGTTTATAAGATCTAATTTCAATTTATTTGTTTGTGTTGATTCTTGATCTTCAACCCGGTATCTCTTCCAGATTAAATATTGGATTGTTAATAAACCTTATCAACTTATTACTTTTCCTAATAAAGTAGAATAACTTTTAATAACTTAATCTGTTTTTAATCTTCAATATAGGAACAAATAACGAGCTGCATTTGTCTATGAATTCAATCTCGTTACATAATCACACAATCTAGTTAAATATACCGAACGACGTGCGTATTTAATTATAATCGATATTTTCATCATTGCAACCCCCACGCTAAGATCCGAACGGCGTAAGCTTGGAATAACGGGTTGGCTCTAACCAACGAACTGCGTTTGATTAGACATTAGATGAAGTGGATGTCCGAATAGCGTGATGTCTAGTATTAATACAAACCATTGATAGAATCATTGCACCATACTCGTTAGTGATCGTAAGCCAAGTCAAACCAAGAAAATTACTCATGTGTTGGAATTGTTTTTTGAACATTTGAAATTTCTTTGCAATTTAACTAACCTTTCTTAATTATGTTTTCACAATAAAAAACAACCCCACCCCCCCCCCCCAAATATAATTATTAATCTATGCCTAAACTGTTTTTGGTATAAAATTAGTTAATTTGTATCCAACTCTACTTCCATTTATACTATTTATTTTTATCAAGTAGGTTCACATTTTGCCACATTTTATTTGTTGGATTTGACAACCAACAAATTGACGTCATTGCCAGGGTTACGTCAAATCTAATTGTTTTATGCCAAGCACTTTTTAGTACATGTAATCATTCCAAGAATCAGTGTGCATCAATTACCCTGCTATGCCAACTTTGAGCTCAAATCTGGTCTCATCCACATATTTCCTACCTTTCGTGGTCAAGAAAATGAAGACCCTCATACATTTCTCAAGGAGTTCCATGTTGTGTGTTCGGGAATGAAACCACACAACGTCACTGAAGACCAAATTAAGCTAAGGGTATTCCCATTGGCTCTTCAAGACTCAGCAAAAGAGTAGCTTTAGTACTAACCACGGGGGTTGGTAATCACTTGGAACGTGCTTGCAAGATTATTTTTTAATAAATATTTTCCGGAAGCAAAAGCCTCAAGCCTAGGAAAAGAGATCATCAGTATAAAACAAGCAAAAAGAGAGGTTCTACACACTTATGGGATTCCAAAGGTTGTATGCTCAATGCCCACAACATGGCACCATTAGAGAGGTTCCAACTCCTTCAATACTTTTGTGAAGGATTAGCACCATTAGAGAGCCGTTTGATAAATGCCTCATGTGGAGGATCTCTCCTTGATAAGACTCCGTCTTAAATTAGAACCTTGATCACATCCTTAGCAGAGGAAACAAGAAACTATGCACAAGAAGATGAATGTTATGTTGACACACCACAGAGAGTCAAGGAAATGGCCACTTCACACGTTGAAACTCAAATTAATGAATTGACAAAAGTGGTCGTACAACTTATCAAGGCTAAAGGCATGGACAACCAACAAATACATCCAAAATATCAACCACCATCCATAAACCGAATGTCAAATTAGCAAAAGAACTTCCAGCCATGTCAACAACAACCGGCACAACAATCAGGTACCACAAGATTGTCCTTGTAAGACATTGTTAGAAGCGTAGCCACTACCACTCAAACATTCCAACAAGAGTCTAGCTAGCATAAAGAACTTAGAGCAACAAATCGCTCAACATGTTGGTTCCATTAGTAAGATAGAGTCTCATGTTAATTTACTTGTACAAGCCGAGGTGAACCTTAAGCGTAATGTTTTTTCGATCTCTTTGGGGAGTAAGAAGAGCTATGGTTTTTTAAGAATACAAGAAGAGGACGAGGCAGAAGAAATTGTTGGCAAAGAAAGACATGTGAAAACCGGTTGAAAGCGAGGTAGTTATTACTTATCCTCTATTCCATACAAGACTACGAACACACAAAAAGGGAAAGAGAAGATGAAGAGATCATGGAGATACTTCAAAAAATAAAGAAAAGGCAACCTTTAAAGTGCAAAGATCCATCATTAAACATAACCTGGAATAACCGACCCGATTTTTGTTTTTCTTTTTTTGAATGTCATTATTATACATGTTTAAGAATTTAATATTTTATGAGTTTTGAGAAATTTGCATTTTTTCCCCAATATTACATCACTGTAAAAAGTTGTGAGTATTTGCTTACAATGGTGTAATTCACAACTTTTTACATTGATGTAATATTGGGAAAAAAATGCAAATTTCTCAAAACTCATAAAAGATGAAATTCTTATCCATGTGTAATAATGACATTTAAAAAAAGAAACAAAAATCGGGTCTGTTTTGATGGGTTATTTCGGGTTATCGCTATAAGGAGTGGTTATTTTTAATACCATTCCCTATATATATATATATATATATAGGAGGCGGATCAAATATGTTCTGGTCAAAAACTAACAAGGGTCAAATTTAGATATTCCAAACTAGTTAAGTGAGCCTAAGTGTTTGCTAAAAAATGAAATGTGTTAAATTAGTGATTATTCGATTATATCCTTTAATATCCTTTATTATCTTTCAATATCCTCAAGTATTCTTAAGGATATCTTAACAAAAAGTAGAATTTAAAAGATGTAACAACAAGGATTTTTAGCGAGTAAAGCCCTTAATCCTTATAGATTGCCGGCATAAAAGCTCGGATAAGTGACCAAAAAATCATTTGTCTAGTCAATATTATAAATAAATGAAACGAATAATATACAAAGCAAAGTGATGGATATATATCTAAGTGAATGAAGTGTAAAGTATGCAAAACAAAATGCTTGAATGCTCGAGTCTCGAGTGAATGATTGCTGCAAAACAATGATTAGTAAGCTTTGAATGAGTGAATAGTCTTGTAAGTTGTGTGTATAACCTATAACCATCGATTCCTTAAATAATCAAATAGATACAACGGTAACAATAGGTAGTTCCGATGTCTAAGGAAGGCATCGTCCATTTTCTTCTTGACTTCGTCCACATTGATAAGGCTTTTGATCCGCTATATCAGGCTCGATATCGTCTTACTGAGTCAGCTCCACGTCTTCTAATCCACACGTGGAAAATATATAAGGATCATAGAAACGGTTAACTATCCAAGATAGTGAACCAAGAATCCTTTACATGTCCTGTTTATATGCAAGAGTGAATATTCTGTGAACAAGTCTTACTCGAATGTTAGTTAACATTTACAATAATTCAAATGCAAATATCGATAAACATTTACAAAAGTAATAATAAAATAATAAAAACGTAAGTATCACGGGACAGGATCTTTCATGTATCCAGTTAAAATCTAACCCTAACAATTGCCCCCCAAACTCACTTTGACAGCTGCAATCTTATCGCATTTAATAGCTATCAATGTGATTTGACCGTGCAGTTGAAACGTTTAACCATGATTAAATTTGAATGGCTGAGATTTCGGGAGGTGTCAGGATCGGATCAGATCTGGATCTGAGATCTGATGATAACAATAAGTTATGATTTCAATTGATTACTAGGCGGA
>WOUH02000031.1:9606827-9624891 GCA_009936405.2 Stevia rebaudiana
ATAAACAAACATAAACGAACTTCCCGTCGAACATTTCACGAACAGTTCATGAACTGTTCGGTTCGTTTACAGGCCTACATGTGGGGCATGAGGGAGGTGGGGATGGGGGCGTGGGCAAGCTGAACACCAAAACAGGTGGGCGTGAAGGTGGGCGTGATGGGTGTTGGTGTGATAGACAACAGCGTGAGGGCTTAGGTGTGTATTTTTTTTTATTTTTCAACCAATTATAATATACCACCTCATCCTCATATTTTTTACCCATCTCTCTTACCCTCGCTCACCCATTACAACTCTAAGCCATCACCCATGCTATAACACTCTCTCCTACGTGGCACTGTCGCGTCATCACTCACATCCCACCATACCACAACCACTTCGCATAGTCTTAGAGTAGCTTATTTCATTTGTAGTATATATATATGTGTACTTTTTCTATTCTGTATGCTTATTTGATTATCAATTACGTTTGTAATTTGGGGATTTGCTCATCTTGACTTGGGCAAGTACCGAGGTTCTGTCAACCTCATAGACTATATTTCTTCATAAAAGTGGGATTGGGCTTATCACATCATATTTGATATTTTGAAAATGCTATTATTATAGTTACTGGCAATAAGTTAAAACACGATTGGTTTCATACGACAAATAATCATACAGAAATTTATAGCAACATATTGTTTAGAATAAAGTGAATAATGGCATTTCCTTTAATGTAATTGTATGTATTCTTATGGCTACGAGTTTTTAAATCATGTATCCCTATACCATTTTTCTAAGACTATATGTAGTGGTCTTGTGAGAGAGGACCTAGGAGTGATGCGGCAGCCCAAACACCGCGCCGCCTCCTCAAGTGATGGGCGGTGATGGGCCTGCAGCCTGCAGGTGATGGTGCTCGCAGCTTGAGTAAGGAGAAACATTTTTTTTTCTTTTTCAATCAATTAGAATATACCACATCACTCAACTACTTTTTACTCATCATCCTCACCCTTACCCATTACACTAATTTTTATCTCATACTCATTTACTTGCGTAACAGTAAGTGGAAACCCATCAGTCCATCACCCTCACGAGCCATTACAGATAGCCTAATTGCTAGTAACATTTAGAGCAATGCTTGATTATAAAGATGTAGGCATTCTAACATTAAAAAAAAATAATAATAAAAAATAAAAAAAAAATTATAGGAGGATGAATATGAGAAGTGGTTACAGTCTTACAGAGTTGATTGAAATTTACAGTGAATATCATTTTCATAAATTTAGACAATTGGATGGTGATATGATAATTAATCGATCTGATTTGAACAACCAATTACCAATCACATACTTTAATAGGAGATAATTAATATATGTTTTCAGGAATCAGGATCATCCATCACAATATGTTTTTCTCGCTTTGGTGTGATTATTTGCAGTATAAATTTTATTATCAATGGATTTACAGCATAAGCTTAAGTCATTTAAGGCTACAAACTAAACTAAAGAAAACTTATTTACTCTACTCTTATCAGCATGAAGTCGGTGATTGATCGATACCACAAAGCAAAAGAGGAACATCCACCGATCACAAGCCCAACTTCAGAGGTCATGGTAAGCTCATTTAGTTAGCTCCTTATGATTATTAAACTAATACCTGCTAGCTTTTACTAATTATGGCTTCTAATTAAAGTAATCTAACCTATTACCTAAAAGAATTTTTTCAGAAGCTTATGATCCCTTGTTTTCTATTTGCAAATGCAATTTGTGTTTTTTTTTTCTTTCTCAGATCCTTCATATTCAGTTATTTGTGCCCGTTGCTGAATGCATCTTTGTCCGAACATTAACAAGTGTAATTTAGAAAAAATAAACGTTTCTCACTGTTGAAATTTAAATTTAGAGAGAGCATAAATTCCCCTCTAAACTTGCAGAACTGCATATTTCCCCAACGCAGAAGTTTTAATGCATAATGTATGATGCTCTTCAAGCATTAATTGGGGAAATATGTAATTTTACAGATATAAAGAGTGATATGTGGTATCAGTAACATACATAAAGTAAAAGTAGGGAATTGTGCATGCTGTTACTGTTAGCTTTATACTAGGAACTTTGGAGGCAAAGAAAACAAAATCCAATAACAAAATAATTCAGAGCTGAGGAATAAGAACCCTAAGGGTTGACCGTGGTCAACAAGACTTGTGTTAGTTGTGTACCAACTGTATGAACTTACCAAATGATAAAAATCAGAAAAAGCGAGGGAACTGTTGATATTTACAAAGTGAATCTAGCCAAATAAGATTTTTTTTTTAATCTTTAAAGTCTGGGTTTGAAACCTTGAAAGAAACAATTAGGACTACAAGCTTAATTACTTCAACAGAAATCAAATTAGCTTTTGGAGACAAGAAATTTTGAACAAAATAAAAGGAATCATAACCCTAGAATGACTAGGATTCACAAACCTTAACTAACTATTAATCTTACTTCTTAAAATACTATTAAAAGCACATGAAACGCTTGCAAGTGTACGCTTAAATGGTGTTTATGAGAAACATCACCTGATGAAGCTAAATGACTAGAAGCGTTATAACTAATAAACTGTGATCACCAAAGAAACAAGTAATAACTGAAATAACTGTCAAATCAGCTTTACACAGCCTTCAAGGTAAATGTAATATCCACTCAAATATGAAAAAATAAATCAAGGTAAAATTTTCCTTGTTTAAGAAGACCAAAAGAAATCCAGAACGAAAGATGAAAGAGAATATGTGTGAAATCTAACCATAAATGTTGTCCTCTTTTTAGTTGAATTCTGAATTCCTTATTTTCTTCCCTGAAAGATCATGCAATGTGGTTTCTATCTTTTGAATTTATAACCCAAAAACCTGTTTGTTGCATTATCAGCATACTTTTGAGACCTTGTGATGCACTGTTAGTTATAACAAATAGTTCCAACTTGCATACTTTACGAACGTATCAACACCAACACAACACAACAACCAAATTTGGAAGTGTTTCTACTCGATCAAAATTTTAGGTTTCATCAGAATCATCAACTTTATTCATACCTTTTTGCTACATCAAATTTGAGTTGTAGATCAAGTTACTCTCATACTTCGCTTCATGATCAAAGCAGTGTGATCATCGGTACTCTGTTTAGTAAAATCTAATTACTTCCAAAAGGGATTGTAAGAGTGTGATCAAGAATACCGCGAGTATAAGATGACATCACATAAGCCATAAATGTATTTCAGGTCTTTAATTATCAAATTATTCTGCACAAGTCAAGAAAAGGAGATGTCTTCAAATGGATAACAGGCATAGAGCACGTACCCAATAATCTCTCCATTTCTTTGTCTTGTATATTTTATGTAATGCTGATTAAACGAGTTCTAAAATTGTTCTGGAATTAGGAAAAAGAAAAGGAAAACAATGTTCTTCTTCAACAGCTTTAGAGCAAAGAAGATGCATAAAAAACAAAAGCATCCAAGAGAGAAGGAATCTGCAACTTTTCCATTGAAAAATAGTTCGTTTTATTAAACAGATTACTCTTCGAGTAACAGAAAGACAGCAGGGAATGAAATTGTTCACAACTGAGTTCATCATAACTCAGTAAAGTGGCTCATAACCGAGGTCGACTTCATATGAAGATCTTACTGGAAGAAGCAAAATCTTCTTGTAAAATTCTTATCAGAGATCAACATCACTGATATAAAAAAAGCTGAATGATTCATGTCAAGAAATCTGCAATTGCTGGTAAGATATCACTTGAATATATAACAACAGCTTCTGGTCATCATCATATTCATCCATTTAATCATCCATTAAAGTTCAGATTCATCTAGTATCACTTTTAAAAGATTCTACTGGATCACTGAGAAGTAAGTACTTGCTTCCAAGTTTTGTGTTTGGTTTGATTTGCTTAAACTGGTTTACAAACAGAACCGGCAAACCGGTTCGATTCCAAACCGCTGGAAACCGGTTTAAACCGAACCGAACAGGTAAAAAATAGTCAAAAGATCGGTTAAATCCGGAATTAAACCAAACCGATGAATCCCCTCTCCAAAAACCGGTTCCACCAAGAACCAGTTTTGACTTTCTTTCACCGAAACCAAACTTGTTTGAAAAAAAACACGATTTATGCATCTCTACCACTGACCATTTTAGGAAAACTTTGCAAGCAAGGTTCAGATATATAAAACTTTTTCAGTGGAAATATAATTTCTAGTTATAACCTTATAAGGGAAAAAAATGAGTGGTGTAGCTTTTGTGTCATTGTACTTTGAAAATTTAACTTAGCAAAATCTGAACCGCGATAAAGAGAAGATTAGAAGAAGATTATAAAAAATTATGGCAGTTGAGAGGCACCATAATCACCATCACAACTCACAAGGCTATATTGGATGAGTGTATGCATGCGTTGATGATAATCGAGCCCGATTACAGAAAACTGTAAACTTTACAATATAAAGTGTTGATATTTTTTAACGAACTACAATCATAGGGCCCACAAAGATTCAAACCCTATGAGATTCAGTCCAAGGTTCTGGAGACTACCAAGACAATATTAGTTCAGTTTCTAAGAATTATACGGGAAGTGATGCTAATGGTTGTCTGAATGTTAGACGCCAATAAGAAAACAATGAAACTAAGATGACAGAATTATCAAAATATTGTCATGATTATGAGTTATGACCGATTAATCGCTTACTTACTCCAATTGAAGTTTCTTGCATTACAGTAAGAAACTTCTGCAAAGAAAATAATTTAATCAAGATGAATCAATGTCCGTCGAATTTTGCAACACTTTCACGCATGTTCATACCTGTCAAATTGAAGGATGCATTGATTTCAACAGATCCATTATGTCCTCCATGCTCAACCAATTAGGTTTGAAGTTGGATTTTGTTCTTTATCAGATAAGCTTCTTTACCATGATGTAGGAACACAATACAATATAGACTCATTTCACAGGATCATAATCACATAGCAAATGTCAATCCCACTAAAATGCATCTGTAAGTTTGGGAAGAATTAAACAACATTACCAAAAATGTGTAAATAGACTCCTTAGGGAGATCATTTGGGATAAGAAATGCAAATTGAAGCATATATATTATATCAAGGAAAAATCTCAATCACATATGGAAGAAATCAAGGATATGATTAAGAAATAAACAAGGTGTTTTGGTTTATAAACCAAAAATATAAGCAGAGTTTTTCTGAAATTATTTGTTCGTACTTCGTATAGAACATCCTCTGTCCCAAAAAAATGGAAGCATACGAGTTTACGAAAACTGGAAGAAAAACAAATATATGTCTGTTGTTTATTAGTGAACAAAGAATATTTATAATCCTCAAACAACATACCTAAGAAACCTACAGCATTTGATTTGACACATAGTTAAATAGAAGTCATTGATAAAAAAATGATGCCCATTTATAAGACAACCAAGAAAACTTGTGTCACAGAATCAATGTCATCAATTTCCTGCGATGGTTATTGATTGGGAGATACAAAATTTCGGATTGAGATCTAACTTTCAGGCAACATAAAATGGAAGTTTCCTACAAATATGAAATAAATAAAAAGTACATAAACAAAGGATCTATAATACCTCAAAAGGAAAATAATCATAATATGTACAAGCACTCCATGCTCAAATAATATGACATTATGATACGAACCCAGATTCACATTTGGTCACTAAGCGGGAAAGAATATGAAAAGTTTCAAAATTGAAAAGGGTGATCTACGAATTAGGAGTAGTGGGTAGTTTAGCAGTTTGTTTAGTTTAAATATGGTAATAGCCTTCTTGGGTTGGAGTCGATGATTTATTATAAAAACTAGGGTTCTTACCTTGTATTTGGAGATCACCCAATCTCGAATTTGGGCACTATCTGTAGTTAATTTCAGTTTAATCGGTGTTTAAGTTTCAAGGTTCTATCACATTATCTCCACTTGAATATTCGTTTATTCCATTAAAGGGCATAATTTTTTTTTTTCATTTTGTTAAATAATTGCAAGTAGAAGATACTGAACATTTAATATAAGTATCTTAGTTATATAGCTTCTTCCTAAAATTGAATTTTCCTGATAATTTTTTAAATGCAAAGTGATCTGAAGTTCTCTTAGTATAAGAGTTGATGATTTTTTGTAGCTTGTTTTCAATTATTATAATGATTTCACAGATGACCCTGAAAATTTCTACTTAATATTTGCAGTTCTGGCAGACGGAGGCTGCAGTGTTAAAGCAACAACTGCAGAGTCTGCAAGAGAATCATAGGTAAACTTTCTACCATCAAAAACAGATATTTTCCCTATGGAACTGGAAAATTTTGTCAACCAAAAAATCTAACATTTTCCTGATGCAGACTGAGATAAGTTAATTGTAAGTAGTAAACAGAACATAAAAAGAGTAACTTTTATTGAGAAGTTTATTTATATTATGCAAAGGTCAAATGAGAATAATCCAAGAAATAGAAAACTTTATTTTTTCTATAGGATGCTTCATGCCTAGAGGCTAGAGTTACTACTAGGCTACTAGCTTAAGAAAGCATTTAAAAAATAAAAACTAATATAAAAATAAAAAAAATAAAAACAGGCCCACCTCACTAGCAAAAATTCTAAAGTCACCCACTAATGATATAGCTGTATATAAAATGATTCCCTTAGAAGATCCCAGAAATACTCAACATGTAGGATACTAGAAATGGATTACTAGAGGTGTCAACTTCGACCCGCTAACTTATTAATGGGTTGATTTGGTTTTTGTCTCAAACAAATCTAGTGGTCAAATACTCAAATCAAAATTCTAGCTCAAAAGAGAACTTGTCAAGGGGTTTAGCGGGTTAAATGGGTTGAAAGCCAAAGTCTGTGTATAATACATAGAACCTCCGAAACTGTTTTATTCAAATACTGAAATTATCATAGTAATTTTTTTTGTAGTCATAATTAGTGCAATACAAAATCAAAATGGATAAATATGTATACGTGGTTCAATACAACCGACCCAACTGATTTCAACTTTTACTATAAAATGCCATGTTTCAACCTGTTACCCAACCCACTCGACCCGCATCTCTTGCCACCTCTATGGATGCTAACAGATGCAGGTAATATTGTTTGAACAAGATCATCATGTCATTTTTGACAATAACAGACAAATGATGGGGGAAGATCTTTCTAGTTTAAATGTTCAAGATCTACAAGTCATGGAGAACCAAATTGAAATGAGTCTCCGGAATATTCGCATGAAAAAGGTTGGAAAATGCTAACAGTAACATCATGCTAGTTTTATACTCCCTTCATCCCAAAAGTAAAGTCCACAAAAAAAAAGAAAAATAAATAATTTAATACAGATTTATATTAAGTGCCAGATTTACCCTTTAATGCATGTAACATATCAAATTACCAATTGACTTGGAAAACTAGCAAAGTCCAATATAAGAGTATGAAAGGGGAAATAAAAAAATTAGTAAAAAATATACAATCTATATTTTAAAGTGAACACTTACTTAGGAAAATTCAGATAAGAAACATGGACGCCAATATTGGGACGGATGTTGGATGATTTATGTTTTTGTAACAAAAAGAAACCTTACCGCTTGATAATTGTTGAATCGCAGGAACAACTTCTTTTTGAGGAAATTGAAGAACTAAAGAGAAAGGTCAAAGCAAAATCTAACACCATTGGTCAAATATATACTCTAAAGAAATTATCTTCAAGTAACTAAATAGTCTTTTCTTTTGATCAGGGGAATATCATCCACCATGAAAATGTGGAACTGCGTAAGAAGGTAAACCAAATTCGTGATGAAAATTCAGAACTTCATAAACAGGTATCTGTCAATAACCCCTGCAAAAAATATATATATATATTTTTAAATTTCAGAACTTTAAACTTTTACATTATAGGTTTACAATTTAAGGGAAGCAGCTTCAACAAACAGGAATATCTTTTATACAAATGCATTAAGTATAAGAGACGACCCGCATGCCACGATCCATCTCCAGCTATCTCAACCAGACCAACATGAAGCAACTGATACATCACTACAATCTACAAATTTGGGGTAACTGTAATTTATAAATCACCATCATTTTTTAATCATATATATGGTACCATGAATGAACAAATACTATATAAAACATTTTTTGCAGATTACAGCTACATTAAAGAGAAAACGGCGAGGGATTGATTCCTTATCAACAAACAGCGAATTTCTTTTATAAAATATATCTATTATTAGTCACTGGTTTCCAGATCAGGGATGATTCAGAACGAAATCTATTGACATGCTTGACAAAATCAAAAGGGGACATGAAGGTTATAATATTAAAAAAAAAGGTACCCATAAAAAGATAATGAAGTGAATAAATTCAAGGTCAAATAAGTGGTTGAGACAGGATTTACATTTTATTTAATGGATGTTGTCATTTCAAATTGGGTATTGAGGTGAAAAGATTGACACTGAAAGTAATATGTGTACTTGATTTGTTAAAGTTTATAGAAAGAGATGTATATATATATATATTTATCTGTTAAAACATTATGTCACCCGCTGACATATTATAACAGAATCTGGCTTAAACAAACAGATACAAGAAGTATGCATAAATTTGCACATGAAATACAAACAGGCACAAGGGTAAAAAGTATATTCACCATAAGAATTGTATCCAAATAGATTATGGGGTGCAACTGCTACATGGTGTATAGATACTTGTGCATATAGAAAGAAAAAAAAATCCATAATTCATTATAAGGTTATATAAAATGTTGTGGACATCAGTTCGTAAGATTTGATTAAATCATTTAGTAAGACTATAATCGACCACGCCATCTATCAAGATATTTGATAGCAGAAAAAGATAGAAACACAAAGAGAGAAAGGAATCAAAATCTGCATGTCTCATTAACCGATTCTTAACTACTTTAATACCGCTAACTAACTAACTTTCAAGTTGTTAGCCGGTTTACAATATACTACCACAACTATTCCTTTATTACAAAATGGTCCTTTTACTAACACAGATTGTTTAAAGACTAACTAAACATAACAAATACCCCCTCCTAAACAAACATCTTGTCCTCAAGATTCTGAAACAAGTTCGAAATCCGGAAATCGCAGCTTGAATTCATCAGTATACTCCCATGTAGCATCAGAGAGTGGAGTATTAGTCCATTTTACCAAAATTTGACCCACTGCTCGATTCTTGCGTTTGACCACACGTGTACTAATGACAGCTTCAGGTAGTAATGAAAATCGAGGAGCAAAAGGAATATTAATAACATCAGTAGGAGGTCCATTGGCACGCTTGAGTAATGAAACATGAAACGTAGGATGAACATTCGATTCTGGTGGTAAATCAAGTCTGTAAGCAACCTTACCAATTCGTTCCAACACCAAATAAGGTCCATAAAATTTTGGAGACAACTTATTAAATCGACTGGTGCGTAAAGAATTCTGAACGTAAGCTTGTAATTTCAAATACACCCAAGAACCAACATCAAATTCGCGATCAGTACGACCTTTATCAGCCACTTGCTTCATTCTATTCTAAGCCTGATGTAAAGAATCCTTCAAAACTAAGACCATTTCTTCCCGATCACACATCAAAGTATTCAAATCGACATTCGAGGAATCACGATGAACATATGGAATCTGCAACAGAGGCGGATATCCATACAAGGCTTGAAATGGAGTCATTTTGATAGTGGTATGGTAATTAGTATTATACCACCATTCCCCCAAAGATAACCATTTCAACCAGGACGTTGGTCGACCCATGGTCATACAGCGTAAATACATTTCAATACATCGATTAACCACTTCAGTTTGACCATCGGTTTGAGGGTGATAAGCCGTTGACATAGTAAGAGAAATTCCTTGAATTCGTGTAAATTCTTTCCAAAAACCACTTAAAAAGATTGGATCCCGATCCGAAACAATTGTTGTAGGCCACCCATGCAGCTTATAGACATTATCGACAAAAGCTTGAGCCACCATTGAAGCAGTAAATGGATGAGTCAATGGAACAAAATGACTATACTTTGTTAATCTGTCCACCACCACAAAAATCACACTTTTACCATGAGAAAGTGGAAGACCCGTTATAAAATCCATACTAATGTCAGACCATATAAATGAAGGTGTAGGTAATGGTTGTAATAAACCCGGGTATGCAACTGTTTCATTTTTTGCCTTTTGACAAACATCACTTTGCCTCAAAAGGTGCTTAATGCCTTTGAGTTGACCCTTCCAGTAAAATAACCCTTTTAACCGTTGGTGAGTAGCATGAATACCGGAATGACCACCCATAGCTGACTTGTGACACAATTGAATCAATTCATCTCGTAAAGCTGCATCCTGACCAATGACCAATTTACCCTTTTTCTTCAATAATCCATTTTCCCAAGTGAATGTAGAAACAGTTTGCCCATTAATCAAGGCAGTACGAATATGTTGGATATCTACATCATAATCCCAACTTGCCTTAATCTTATCCATCAATAAAGGATCAAAAGAAGAGATTGTAATCGTATAAATCTCAGAACTTTGCATTCGAGAAAGAGCATCTGCTGCAAGATTCTCAACCCCTTTTTTATACTGAATTTCATAATCATATTTCATGAGTTTAACCAACCAAGAATGTTGCAATGGGGTTGTAATTTTTTGGTCTAAAAGATGCTTTAAACTCTTCTGATCAGTGCGAATGATGAAATGATTAGAGATTAGGTAATAATGCCATTGTTTAATGGCAAACAATATAGCAAGAAGTTCTTTCTCATAAACTGATAATACCTGATGTCGTGGAGATAATGCTTTGCTAATAAACGCCAGTGGATGTTTATTTTGCATCAAAACAGCTCCAATACCTTTAGAAGATGCATCAGTTTCCACAATAAAAGGTTGATTCAAATCAGGTAAAGCCAAAACAGGAGCTCACTAAAGCATGTTTAAGCTGCTCAAATGAAGTTGCAGCATCAGTTGACCATAGAAACCCATCCTTCTTTAACAATTCGGTCAATGGTTTGGCAATAACACCAAAAGAGCGGATGAATCTACGATAATAACCTGTAATACCCAAAAATCCACGTAGTTGTTTGACATTGGTTGGAATTGGCCAATTAACAATTGCATCAATCTTTACTGGATCAGTAAAAACCCCTTCTTTAGAAATTACATGACCCAAATAATCCACTCTTTGACCCGCAAAAGAACATTTGGATTTTTTTGCATACAACTGACCCATTCTCAAGGTTTCTAAAACTGTCCTTAAATGAATCACATGCTGCTGAATGTTACTGTTATAAACCAAAATATCATCAAAGAATACCAAAACAAATTTACGTAGAAATTCTTTGAAGGTTTGGTTCATCAATGATGAAAGGTAGCCGGTGCATTGGTTAGCCCGAAAGGCATAACCAAAAATTCGAATAATCCTTCATGGGTTCTGAATGCAGTTTTATACACATCAGAATCAAACATTCTAACCTGATGGCAACCGAAGCGTAAATCCAATTCAGAGAAAACCGTAGCTCCATGTAATTCCTCCAACAGCTCATCAATTAATGGAATTGGAAATCGATTTTTGATTGTAGCTTCATTCAAACGTCGATAATCAACGCACATCCTCCACGAACCATCTTTCTTTTTTACTAATACCACTGGTGCAGCAAAGGAACTGCTACTATTCCTAATAACACCAGTTTCCAACAATTCTTTCGTCATTTTCTCAATGACATTCTTTTGAACCCCTTGATAACGGTATGGCTTCAGATTAATTGGTTGGACTCCTTCTTTAAGAAGGATTTGATGATCACAAGACCTGGAAGGAGGTAATGTGGTTGGAACATCAAAAACATCATGATATTCCTCCAACAATTCTTCAATCTTGATATCATGTATGAATGTATCAACATTAGAACCCAATTCTAATTTCTCACCAGTGGGTAATAGTTGAATACCAAACATTTGAGACTGCACTAATTGTGTAGAGGAGCATAACATTTAAGAGAGTTTATTATTAGAACATAAACTCACCTCATCAGTAGCCACTCCTTTCAACATGTATTTCGAACCATTAATCATGAATTCCATAGTTAAATTTTTGAAATTCCAATTAATGTCACCTAATGGTGATAACCATTGTACCCCCAAAACCATATCATAATTGTCCAATGGTATTAACAAGACATCAGCACTAAACCAAGCGCCTTGCATCATCCATTTAAAATTTGAACACAATTGGGAGCACTGCAACTGATTGCCATTAGCTACTGTTACTTTCATAGCTTTCACACCCACTGTTGAACAATTCAACTTGTTTTCCAAATCTTGATTAATAAAATTGTGGGTTGAACCCGAATCAATCAAAATGTGTAATGGTTTTGTACCAATTGCCCCAATTACTTTCATAGTGGAGTAAGAAGGTATACTGTATTGAAATTAATGGTTATGATTCTACTAGCGTATCATCAATAACAACTTCATCCACTTCTTCATCATGCAGTTCAATTACAAACAGTTGTCTATTTTTACACTTATGACCTGGTGTGAATTTTTCAGGACACCAAAAACATTCACCTTTTGACCTTTTTTCCTCTACTTCTTTTGGAGATAATCTTCTTACTGTTTTGTTGAATTGATCAGTTTGAGGTGTTGGTAATAATGGAAGCTTATTAGCATTTATAGGTGCAGTAATCTTTGCATTCATGGTACCAGATTTATCAGTATTAGAAAGACTAAAAATATTGAACCTTTTTGAAGAACTTGCAGGAAATAGAGTGTTATGAGCATTATCTTGTCTCTTTGCCAAAGAGTAAGATTCTCTTAATGACCTTGGCTTGAACATTTTAACCATACACTTGATTTCAGGTTTCAATCCCCCAACGAATAAACTGACAGCTTGTTCTTCAGTTATAGAAACCTTATTTAACAATGCATCGAAAGCATCGCAATAAATCTTCAAGGATCCAGTTTGATACAATGCTTTGAGTTCTTCCATCGCATCATCGAGGTCAAAGTCTGCAAACCTAGCTGTAACAAATCGTTCATAATCTGGCCACAGCATCTCATCAATTGATCCACCATGTGTACGAATGAACGCTTGATGCCATTGAAGAGCTGATCCTTCCAAATTGATTATTGCAATCTTCAATTTCATATTCTCAGGAGTACGATCCACCGTGAAAAAATGATTACATTTGTATAACCATCCTTCCACATCAACACCATCGAATTTCGGAAAATCTAACCTTCCAACACGAGTCCACCGATAATCGTTCTGATTTGCTTCTGTGTTTGTTTCTGAATTGTTACCGCCATTAGTTGTTCAATTACCTTCATGAGAGCCCTTGCCAAGTTCTGAACAATTGATCCTGATGCGCCATAACCTTTTCGAACATCTTCTCCATATTCTTCTCCACATTTGACTGTAATTCCGCCATTGATTCTTGAGAATTCGTCTCCATTCGAATCATATTGCGTTCATGCTCCTTCAGGACTTTCTCCAGTTCCTTTACGGTCGCCATTGTTGATGTCGCTTTTTAACCAGAATTAGCAATTGCTGAAGCTAATTCAAACGTCGGAATAATGGTTGTCGGAGCTCCGATGAGGATCGGTAGCTCTGATACCAATTGATAGCAGAAAAAGATAGAAACACAAAGAGAGAAAGGAATCAAAATCTGCATATCTCATTAACCGATTCTTAACTACTTTAATACCGCTAACTAACTAACTTTCAAGTTGTTACCCGGTTTACAATATACTACCACAACTATTCCTTTATACAAAATGGTCCTTTTACTAACACAGATTGTTTAAAGACTAACTAAACATAACAATATTTGTTAGGGAAAAAAACGATTATACATACAATCAAAAGTAGGAAACTTTAAATTTTGTAGCTAGAGTAAGAAGCTCTTAATTTTGTAACACGTATGTCATTCTTTTTATAATCAATACGAAATACTTTCAAAGAAAAATCAAGTTGGATTCCATGTAAAACTTAAAAAAGTGATACACTTTATCCGGTGTACTCATACACATATGTCATGTTTAAAGACTTTTGGATGATTGATTTTGCTTATGGCTTGTGAATAAGCAGATAGTATCTGGATTTGCTTATGATTTAACAAAACATAATTATCAGATAACCATTTGTTAAAAGGTTTTCTAATGTAAAGAATTAAATAGTGTAAAACAATCAGAATCATATAAGCAGTTTGAACAAACAACTCTCAAGCTGCATTTCTGATAATCACAATTAGTTTGCTTCTTTCCAGACACTGCAAATTGCAACTTATCTTCTCTATCAAAACACAATTAGAGATTAGAGAATCAAAACGAAATCACATTACCTACAACTCCGATCCGGCTCAATGTCATTCCTCGATGGATCTACAAAAGGAATTCAGAAACAAATAAGCACAAAAGGATTTCACAAACAAACAAATTTGAACGATTGAAAATGTACAAATACATGAATCGGTACCAATGAAAATCAAATCGATTCCATAAATACGTGGTGTTTCGAATTAGAATTTATAAAGGTGTGTTTCATTGAAGGAGACAGAAAACCAACCTGTTAGCAAGGGTTTCAAAAATATCTGTGCGGGTATCATATAAATTATTGAACAGTTATACTGACTCATCGTCCTTTATATTATAAAAACTAAAATTTATTCTTTTATACAGAAGATTCAAGAATTTGACAAACGTAATGCTCATAAATTATTATATATATGTGGATAGTATTCAGACACGATATCAAAGTACAAGAAGATTTAAATATATCGGTCAAAGTTTTCAAAAAGTTTCAAATAGGTTGGTAAAAAAATTGACAACTTGCACTTTATGATTTGAACTTAAAATCTGTCAAATCTGTTTCTGCTTTGAAATTATAATCATTTTCAGAATTTAGAAGGACGTCATTACCACTAAATTTCTCCTTAACAACACTTATATATATTTGAAAGGAATATAAACTTAAAGTGTTAACCAAAATATATGAAACGCTAAGAAAAATTTAACAAGTGTTTAACGTATCGAAACATCTTACTTGCTTTATTGCTTGACCTACCAACTTTCTTGAATGGTTAAAATTTTAAACTTTATCAAATAGGTAAACCTACATTTTATGTTGTTTAATCAAAGTTTTTAAGTAAGCAAAACCTTTCTTTTTGGTCTCTTGTTGCGATCGTTATGTCTTTCATGATGTTAAAGCTTATGAGAATAAGAACAACCCTAATATCAAGAATACGTAAAGAAGAAAGAAGCTTAGGTAGAGAAAGTTAGATCAACAATCAACCACTCAATGCCTTTTCAATTTCACTAACTAAGGATTAATACAAATGGTTAACTAATTAACAATAGTTAGTTAGTTGGACAGTTACAATATGAACCCTCAATTATGAAACAAATGCACAACCAATCCTAAAGTCTTACAATTTGACTTGATCATAACAAAGCACTAGGAAGATTGTCATCGTGTAATATACTTCTTCTCTAAAGAAACAAAAAAACAACTATCCATATACGAAAAATGAAAGAAGAAAACGGAAAACAACAAAAAAGTAAATCAATTTAAACCCTTTGAATGTTTTTGTGCATACATGTAAGAAGAGACGATGAGTAAGGAGAGAAACTTATGTTTATGATAATAAGTAATAACTTTAATTACACCACTATGGCAACCACAAATTTACTTTTCTAGTGAAATTAACTTCAAATGAATACATATTACAAACATGTGTTCTTGATGACTTAAAACAACACATTTCTTTAGATTTTCTTTCTAATGTGAACAATGACAAATGGAAAAATAATCAAAATGTAGGACAACCGTCGAGGGGTGGTATTATACCCTTAGCCGTTGGACACTCCGCAAGGTCACAATGTTGCGGGTTATCAGTACCCCACCAATGTACATTTATGTCTTCAATCCCGGTAGAAAAATACAATAAAACCGCCATAAATGCAACCCCTGCATCAAGTGCAGCCGAGAGAATATAGTTATACCTCTTCCACCACATTTTCCGATACCTAAACACGAAAAAATTGAAAATGGTCCCCACTAATATCCATGAATTGTAATTAACAGCGGATGCTGGCGGCATATAGGCGGTAGCACCAAGTAGCACCGGGAGATTAATGAGAGGAATCCATGACACTTTTGGAAATATCTTGTGACATATCCAAACCAAAACCGGCCCAAGAAGCCCACCTAAAAAGAACCAATTTAGAGCTCCATAGTTTCCTAAACGCCCAAATATTCTCTTTGGGCCCACCAAGCCCCAAATAACCGACGCATCAAAGAACACGCGGTCATTCGGGCACGTCCATGGGCTATTAGAGTCGGGGGCCGGGTGACATATTTGGTCGATATTACTTAACATGTACCACGCGACACTTAAATTCACAGTTCCAGCTATTATTGTTCCAAGAAACTGCGATTTCGAAACAAAATTATTAAGTTACCAACTTAACAATATCGATCAAGCTACATTTTATTTATTATACATACGCACGTACCTGGACCAGAAACATTGATCGTGGTGGAATCTTCATGTAATGACCGAGCTTAAAATCACTTAGAAAAGAGATGGCTTGAAGCATGCTCATGTAACCATAGGTCTTGAAGCACACATTTGCTATTGGTTTTCCCGGGTAGATTAAACCCATTGCATATTCTGTTATGATATTTAAACCTGGTGTCTAATGTATTGAAACGAAAATCATTCTCTATGTTAGTATCGCTCGACACAAAAACCTCTAGTATTAACATCATAACTTAATGAATAAAGTCACAATATTCAATAAATGTCTAAACAAGAGAGGTGCTATTCCCACACCATCCAAAATCTAATCCCACACCATGGAAAAGACACTTTAAAAATACACCAAGGGGTTGTTTGACTTTTCAAACTTCTGTCTTGATTTTTTTTTTCAAATGACTGTTTGACTTTTTCAAAGTTTGTAAAAGTTTAATAATTTAAAAGCTAAAGGTTGAAAAGTCAAAAGACGGTTTGATTTTTTTAATAGAGTAGATGTGTAGGAATAGTAGCACCCTTAAACTATTACACAATGTTCTAAAAACCGGACCGTACCGGTCGGTCTGGGACCGGACACCCAACCGGTGTGGTTCTGTGCTAAAACCGGTTTGACTGGTTAGACCGGTTGAATCGGTGAGACTAGGTAATTGGCAGGTAACCATGGGTCAGACCGGTTTTTATATATTTTAAAATTTTCAGTATTTTTATATATATATAATGTATAAAAATAATTGTAAAATATTCCGACTCATATATGTAAGGTGCCCGGTTCACTGTCCTGTCTGTTTTTTAAAACATTGCCATCAAAGAACAACATTAGCTATTTAATTTTAAATCTTGAAGGTTGGCATCTGAGTTGAGATAGTGGGTACCTGGTTTGTTGTTGCAGTGATGATGCTGATTGGGAGAGTGAAAAAGAAAGCGATTACAGCTGCAAATAGCAGTCCCCAATATGGCATTTGTATTTGATCCTTCATGAAGATGGTGAGTGAAAGACTAATGAAGAGAGTGACCGCAAGAAGCACATAAAACCACCATGCCGGTATGTCTTTGTAGTTTTTCATTAGTCTCGTGTGCACATCCATCTTACCCTTGGTTGATGCTTTATATCGCTCATAAATCTCTCTTTAACAAAATCACGTTGTTAGTTAACTGCCAAATCTTAATTAAAAAAAAACATAAAAAATGGACCCGACTATTGACCCAAAGTTTTCTAAAATTTACAGATTAGATTATGATTACGTGTGGTTTCACTATTCAAATAACTTCATTTTATTATAACCAGAAACTATTTCCTGTGATATCTTCCTATACTAATAAACAAAAATCTCAAATGACATTTGTCTCAATTTTAGGCCCTCTAATTTCACTGACACTTGTCATCACCATATTAACTCTATAATTTTGTTACTATTTTAATTACGGAAAGTTAATTAATGATTTTAATTACGAAAAATAAATTAGGTACGTTACCATATATACAACTCTTTTTTCACAATGTTAGTTAAATTAAAATTTTAAATTTTAAAT
>WOUH02000031.1:9640358-9651397 GCA_009936405.2 Stevia rebaudiana
GGGAATATTACATCGTATCAAATAATTTAACCGTACGACCCGCAGAATATTACATCGAATCAAATAATTCAACCGTATGACCCGCGGAATATTACATCGAATCAAATAATTATTATAAAAAAACAAAAAAAAAATTAAAAAATAAAAAAAAATAAAGGGGATATGGGCCGTAGGAGGCGGGTTTCACAGGGATAAGGGGGTCGGGATAGTAGGCCCCTATATATATATATTAAGCCCTTAAAACATATTATATATTTATATATTGTTATATATTTGAGTCCCTATGGACATCTTAGTCTTTTTAATAAACTTAACAGAAAAATCTGATGTTATTAGTCATTTGAACTCAAATTAATATAAAATACAAACAACAGACCCATAATAGATGAAAATGAAAACTTTGAACTCAAATGGATAGTACGACGAAAGCAAAAGAATGCAAAAGACAATTTATTCTATAAATAAAATAAATAAAGAAACAGAGACAAATGAAAATGGAGTGATGATTACATGCACTTGCTTCTTAAAGTGGAGCAACTTCATATCTTCAAACTTTCCATGAATCCAACTTTTATCTTTAAATTTTCATCTTTAGTTCGCCACAAACGTATTGCATTCCATGTCATAAAGTTCTCATCCACGACTCTGACTCGCTTAAAATTTTAGTTTTTTTTCCATAATATAATCTCAAAGATTAATTCTAAACTTCTTAAAAGGTGAATTATTAGCAAGAGAAATTTATTTATTAATTTAGTGACAAAATACAAGATACGTATCATTGATTGGAAAGTGAAGTTTTCATTTAAAGCAAAAAACATTAATTACAATTTTTGTGAAACATAACTTTTTCTGTCCCAACAATTATAGATACATAAACGTTGTATTGCACTCCAAAATGAACTGCAACATTACGTTAGACATGTCTCTAAAATAATAATAATAAGACTATAGAATTCGCACCTATATAAATTATTAATATACTTGATGTTTGATTATTTTGTTAATGATCGAGTCCACTTAGGTGAGTGGTAAATAAAAGTAATTACAATAGACCAATAATGCGAATTTTTAATGACTTATTTGATGAAAAGGGGGAATAGTAATTGCATATATCAACTCCCAGCCAATCATCTATTTATCTTGAATGTATCTACTATACTATAGTAAGAGATTCATATTCATAGCTTAATGTCATTGTAATCAATAAAATTGTAATGAATGAAAGAAGGTGCACCTTAATAAGGTTAGGATTTGAACTTAAGTAGGGGAAAGTTTTACATATTTAATCTGATTCCTAGTTATCTGGTATAGATTTGTTTGTGGGGAACGAACAAAAAAAACACCCATCTAATTCAACAAGTCGTAAAAAAAGAAAACTGTTAGAGCATTCACAACCCATCTCCCATTCCTAACTCCATCTTTAAATTTTTTGCCAAAACAACAAACAAATCACCCTCCATCTCATCCCCCATTCTCATCCCCAACCCTAAAACTAATAGGGAAAATAACTCAATCCCCATAGTTGGAGGGAACCTACCAAATCCTCATTTGATTATTTTTATATATTTATGAGTAAGTGTGAGTGAACGAGAGAGAAAAAATTATGAAAAGTGAAATAAAAGTATTATATAAATAAATGAGGGATGAAAATGAGGAATGAGTTGTATGAAGTTTTTAAAAACTGATTAAATTTTTGTAAAAATCATGAGTTTTGATTAAATTATGAGAATGAAGATAACCCATGAGCTAATAATGCTATTAGAAACCAACTAATCTTTTCTTTTAAATTCATTTTTCTCTTTTCATCATTGTTTTTAGACTAACAACACTGTAACAGTGCCGAATATTATACTTGTGCACGTGGAGATAATATGTAATATTTGGGGTACTAAAAAGATTAAAATATAAAGTCTTTGCTATTAATTAATATTTAGATAATTAGAATTAAAATTACTCTTTAAACTCTTATTTATAATTACAGAAATTATTAACACTAACTTGGTTTTAAACCAAGTTATCAATTTTAGTTGCACTTAAATTATAACTAACCAACTTAATCAAATACATAAATATTCTTTCCTACCTAACCTCCCTAACTATACATATTTACAAGATTAATCCAACAATTACCTCTCTAATCTTGTAACATCAATCTTTACCACGGTGCCGGTTTTGCTTGGTCAAATTAACTTCTTCCGTCTTTTGCTCATAGTTAGGACATCCTGACACATAATCTATGAGCTCATTCCACTTATAGCACCATTTGTGACTTTTATCCCGTGGAGCATGTTCACTAACACCTCGACCTCTCCTAGACCCCTGATCACTACCCCGGCCACTTCCAGAATCTTCTTGGTTAGAACTTCCACTCTCCTTTACCATTTACTTGATGCTAAACACATTCAACCCTTGCTTGATAAAAACTTTACCAAACCGTCAATTATTCCTTGGTATCCATCCCGTGCTTCTCAACCACCAACAAGACAACATTGTTCCGTATTTGAGTCGCTAAATAAACTGCTCAACCCCTTATTGCTTTGTTTTTTCCCTCTACACCCATTGATTTTTCTCCCAAAAGAATTTGAGCCCCTGCTGCTATTATTGTCATAGGCAAGAAACATTATCCGACAAATGAAAGAAGATGATCAAACCTGTTTTTCAGTTTCTGTCAAAGAAATACTCAGCCACCTACTGCTCGTTTTATTAAGGAATTTGTATCAATCAGACCTATTACTTCTCTTAACTTGAAAGCCTGGTAAGTGTATCCTTAACTCAAGAATACCTCAATTAAATACACAAGAAACATAAGGTTGAATTCTCCGTTTTCATAGCGTCACAACCAAGAAAATATTTAAATAAACTCCCAAAATAACCTCCCTAACTTTACAAGATTATTTCAACATATGCTACAAGTCGTATGGTTGGGTTATGTTCACTTTAATACAATACTGATTTGATATTTCAAATTATTATTCGATAGCCTTGTTGGAATAACTTTGAAGTAATAATAACCATATTAATACTGCTAGTTATTTAAATTTAGTAGAAGCCATTATTGGAATTTCCAGTCTCACAATAGACTAGATTCATGTGGGGCAGGTTAAAGAAAAAGTAATGGGGGCTGCAAGTTTGACTTGACCCGATGGGTCAGCATCAACATGATTAAAGAATTAGTGGTTTCAACACTTCAAACTCATCTTACCCACTTGATTTCACTCCATGTTTGTAACCTAATAATTCAAACTTATATGCTAATAATTTTAACTAATAATTTTATTATGATTGATCTAGAGCGTTCTGTACGTCTTTGAAAAGCCAGTTTCCCCATTTAAATCTCCTTTTCGGATTTAAATTTACAAATCACATTATTAGTCATTCGCTAAATCAAAATGTTAACGCATGTACAAATTGTCATACCTATGTAAAATATTGCATATAACAATGTATTTCAAAATTCTCATTTTCTTAAATTGAAGCATATTAACGTTAAAGCTACAAGTAAAGGAGCCAAACTTTAGCACAGAACAATTCTTGAATTAAATTTAATACATTTCTGAATGCTTAATTAATCTATTACATAAGGTACCATAATATCTAAATTTGTCAGGTTTTCTAAATTTCAAAATTACTAACAATAAATTGAATATTGAAATTAAGACAAATTAAGCATAATTATGTCAATTACTGATTCATGTGTCTAGGTTAAAAAAAGTAAATGCTTGAGATTGCAAATTTTAGTGAAAAATCTTGTTTGAAAAAATAGGACTTAAATTGATAGAACCCCGGTCAGATAACTGAACCAAATCTTCATTTGCAGTTTGCCACGTAATTTGACACGTTTTCAAATTACTGAATTATGCCAACTCTAGGATGAACTCACATCTCCCTTTCTACTTTTACAAATAAATAATATTTTTTCATACATTTATTATTATTTCTTTCTCTCTTATCCACTTACAATCACTTTAAAAAACTATTAAAATAATATCATTATCTTTTACTAAAATCCTCATCTCTATATTTTTTTCTAACTTTGAGTATGAGTAACCAAAACCCTAAATATTTATGTCTCCTTTACTCATAACCACATCATAAATTATACAGATTTCTCTCACAAAAAATAAAGATGCTACTGTGAATGCTCTATAAGTTGGAAAATATAGTAAATAAAAATTATTTTGCTTTTGTTTGTTTTTAATCTCTTCATTAGCAACTAGTGGTTATAAGACCTGTAACGAACAAACAATGCATGTACCTTGGCGCAATCCGTGTTTGATAAAAAAAAGTCAATGAAGGCTGCTTCTAATTTTCTTTTTGTTGTATTTTTTAATTTCACTCTTTATTATTGAAAACGAAAGGATGTGGAAATATGATGTATATATTATCACGTATATTTAATAATAATATCTTCTTTTGTTTTATTAGCTTTGCAAAGTAAAAGTCTCTTTTTCTTAACCCTTTATAATTTCTTTGAAAAAGTGTCGATCTATAATATTTTCATGGACTAAATCTATATAATTACAATCCGCCTTCGACATAATTCTCGATATATCATCATCATCATCATACTTAGTATATTTCACTTAAAAGTAGAGTCTGCGAAGGGTAGATGTAGACAACCTTACCTCTATATGTATACACATATTTTTTTTTACTAAATCAACAAAGAATTAGCAATAAAACAAATGAAACTTGTGAAGTGAGATTAAATACAAGCCTTATTTTTGTAAGTGCTCCAGATACCCCTCAACTGACCCACGTAGTGTAATAATATATAACACTTAAAATATCAAATAACATAAAAGTTTTCATATTAAAGTTTTAATTATGTTTTTAAAACAAATTTCATCTACTACACTTTTGTTTCAATTTCTTACCTTTTTTTTTCATATTTTATTTTTATAGTGACTTAATAGTATTTTATTAAATGTAACAATGTTTTATAGTTGTATGTAACATGAGTACTTCATTAATGTAACGTTTTTACATCCTACAAGATATGCAGTCATTATAAAATTATTTATTTTCTATTATACAATTCCATTTAATACACCAGTTTATAACCTAGTTCTTAACTAGAGTGAGGAGTGTGGTACCCTCATACCTTCCAAACCCCTCCAATCAAATTTTGCAATATTAGGTCACATCACTTTTACTCCCCAACCCGCATCAACACTCAATTATACAATGATACTCTCACAATCCTCAACCCGACCACACACACTCTCCTCACACACTGACACACATATGATTCAGCTTCATCGGGCATTTGAAACCAATTTCGAAACCGCTTCTCCAAGCCCGCGCCTATGCGACACTTTACCGGTGAGCCTGTGAGAAGCCCTCTACCAGCCCGAGGGCCCATACCGTCCCCTCATAATATAGTGCATACTAATGTGTTACCGGTAAAATTATATATAGTGTATGAATTAGTAATAGATATGTTAAAGTTCTTGGTAAGAATTAGTGATTTTCAGTTTTTGACAACATGAGTTACTAATGAAATATTGATGCGTGCATTGTTGATTACATAAACCTAACCCTGTTAATAATAATACCATGTGTGTTATTCTAAAGTTCTGTATATATTCGACGTTTGTTTGTAATATATAAATTTGAATATTGTTCACGAGTCGACTGTATTTTTCTCGTTCAGTTTATTAACATTCAATTGTTTATCGTTTAAATTTGTTTGTTTTAAATCCAAATTTTTAGTCTATCTATTTGTAACATATTTTTGTATTTTATATGTTCGAGTTTAGTTCTTATCTTCCTTTCTATTAACTGAATATTATTTGTATCTTAAACTCATAGTGGTTATTAGATATATTCTTTGGGTCATAATCAGAGTCAATTTTTTAGTTACTACTTTGTAACAAAATGGAGAATAGTCAACCAGTTCAACACGTGATGTTAAGATTAACGATCAGCTCGTCATCTACTTCTAGAACAAAATAAAAAACCTATAAAATTTCCAACATTGGGAAATATATTATCAAGACAAAAAAATAAACAAAGGAAAGATAAGTGGTAAATACTTGCTAGTAACCGTTTTTTAACCAGCTCATAACGCTGTAGCTAACGTTCATTAACTATAAAGAGCACACACTAACGCCGTTATCCAATCCCCGTTAACTCCTAATTAAATATAGCCATTTCCAAAGTCTATTTCATAACCACCACGACTTCGAAAAAATCTCATCCACGTACGTCACACTACCATGTTGCCGGAAACGGCCGTCACCAGTTACCGGAAAATCCAACTTCTCATCATCATCGGATTTATCTCCGGCGTGTTCTCCGATGAACGTGAACTTTTATTGAATCTGAAAACCGCTTTAGGTGAATCAAACACCAAACTGTTTGATTCATGGAGACCGAATATTTCAGTTTGTAGCTTTACAGGAATCACCTGTGATGATACCGATTCGTTTGTGAAAGAAATCGACCTCTCGAATCAGCATCTTAGTGGTTCGATTCCGTTCGATTCCATATGTCAAATCCAGTCGTTAGAAAAGCTTTCTTTTGGTTTCAATTATTTGTACGGACGCGTGACGGACGACCTCAACAAATGCTCTCGATTGACTTATTTGGATCTTGGAAACAATTTGTTCACCGGTGTGATTCCTGATATATCTTCAATGATCGGTCTTTCGTATCTATACGTCAATAACAGTGGATTCTCAGGTATTTGTTTCATCAGTTTTCGTAATTGTTTAGTTCTGTCAGCAATCTGTCGGTAATAATGCTTACCGGGGAGTATCTGTCGCGAAAACACTCACAGAAATGTGTCCGTTAGTAATTTCATTTTTTACTGAAATTACAATCTACAGACAGATTACCATCATGTATAAAAGGTCAATTTTCTAAGAGTATCATCTTTTATTTCATGTGATTGATGTAATAATTTGCTTTTAGCTAATTTTTACGTGAGTGTGAGTAAGATTTTTGCGATGTAGCGAATATACACGACTCAAATCATTTCAAAAAATAATAAACAAAATGAAAATTTACATAGTCAACCATTTCAAAATAAAGAATTTCACTCTTTCCACTTGTTAGAATTGAGATTTTAGTTTGTGCTCATTATATCTATATGAACACAAAGTTGAATCTCTTATAACGTAATTAAACTAGTCAATTTCCGTTGTTTTTTGTCGCTCATCTTTAACAATAATTTTTGTTTATTGATTAATTAGTTATAAAATGTGGTTAATTAGGATCTTTCCCATGGGCTTCACTCGAAAGCATGCCGGAGTTAGTTGTTCTGAGTGTCGGCGATAATCCATTTGATCAAACTCCGTTTCCGGAACAAGTTCTAAAACTTACCAATTTGACATGGTTATATATGGCGAATTGTAGCATCGGAGGTCAGATTCCGGCCGGCATCGGCCAACTTACGAAGCTTATTAATTTCGAGATTTCCAGTAATTACATCACCGGACCGATTCCAAATGAAATCTCCAACCTACGGAATTTATGGCAGCTTGAACTTTTCAGCAACAACCTCACCGGAAAACTTCCGGTGGGATTACGTAACTTAAACAATCTCCAGTTTTTCGACGCTTCCAGCAACTATCTCGAAGGTGATCTCTCTGAAGTTAAGTTTTTGACGCAACTCAAAAGCTTGCAACTGTTTGAAAATCTACTCACCGGTGAGTTCCCGCCGGAGATCGGCGAGTTCAAGCAACTCGTGAACCTGTCATTGTACCGGAACCAGCTCACCGGCCCGCTTCCTCAGAAACTTGGTTCGTGGTCCGACTTCAATTACATTGACGTATCCGAAAACTTACTAACCGGACTGATTCCGCCGGACATGTGTCACAACAACAAGATGACGGAGCTTCTGATACTTCAAAACAACTTTACCGGCGAGATTCCGGCGACTTATGCCGACTGTAAAACGATGACGCGGTTTCGTGTAAGTGACAATATGCTTTCCGGTGTTGTACCTGGTGGTATATGGGGTTTTCCTAAAGCTGAGATCATTGATATTGCTAACAACAACTTAATCGGGAGTATTACATCGGATATACGAGATGCAACAACATTGGGGCAGATATACGCTGCTAACAATCGGTTATCCGGCGAGTTGCCACCGGAGATTTCAAAGGCGACATCCTTGAATACGATTGATTTAAGTCACAACCTGTTTTCTGGTAAAGTTCCTACAACAATTGGAGAGTTAAAGCATTTGGGCACTCTTCATCTAGATAACAACAAGTTTAATGGTGATATACCGAGTTCGTTAGGCTCATGCGACTCATTGAATGACATAAACTTGGCGTTTAATTCGTTTTCGGGCGCGATCCCATCATCTTTAGGGCGGTTACCGACGCTTAATTCGTTGAATCTGTCGTCTAACCAACTATCGGGTGAAATTCCTGGTAGTCTGTCATCATTGAGGTTGAGCTTGTTGGATCTATCTTACAATAAACTAGCGGGCGCAATCCCGGAATCTCTTTCTATTGAGGCTTACAATGGAAGCTTTGTTGGGAATTCGGGGCTTTGCAGCCAAAAAGTGAGATATTTCCGACGTTGTTCTTCGTATTCCGGTGGGGTGTCACCGTGGATTCGAACAGTTATCAGTTGTTTATCAGTTGGGTCCGCGGTTTGTCTAGTGTTACTTGCATACTTATGTTACTTGAAGAAAAAAGGTGGGAAGAATGATGAAGGAAAGGATGAATCATGGAATGTGAAATCATTCCATGTACTAAGTTTCATGGAAGATGACATTATTAATGCTATGAAAGAAGAAAATTTGATCGGGAGTGGTGGGTCGGGTCAAGTGTATCGTGTGTCGTTAAAAAACGGAATGGATCTGGCGGTTAAGCACATGAGAAGCGCAGACAGTGGTGGACGTGTAAAAAGACAGTATGCGAGTCAGATACGAAAGGAGTTTGAGGCAGAGGTTGAGACGTTGAGCTCGATACGACATGTGAATGTGGTGAAATTATATTGTAGTATTACAAGCCAAGATCAAGAGTCAAGGGTGTTGGTTTATGAATATTTGGCTAATGGGAGTCTTTGGGATCGGTTACATGATACGAGTAATAAGAAACTTGGGGGATTAGATTGGATCACAAGATATGAAATAGCTGTTGGAGCCGCAAAAGGTTTGGAGTATTTACATCATGGATGTGAAAGACCAGTGATTCATAGAGATGTCAAGTCTAGTAACATACTCTTGGATGAGTATTTGAAACCAAGAATCGCCGATTTTGGGCTTGCGAAGATTGGTCAGACCGATACTTGTACCCATGTCATTGCTGGAACCCACGGCTACATCGCTCCTGGTAAGTATTAGTTAAGTCTTTAAGGCAGTATATATATATTAAGTACATTAAAAAAGAAATTATTTAAATAGTAGGCTCATTTAAGCTCGCCAACGTATTCGAACTTGATAGGTAAAGTTCGGCCTCGTTTATCTAATCGGGCTTCAATAAAAAGCTCGAATTCGTTTAAGCTTAACTTGACTGGAGCTTTTAACAAAGCAAATATCAAGTAGAGCACAAACCGGCTTTACTAGTTTACATCCCTATTTTCATGCAACGCATTTATGTATTCTAATCTAACAATGTCTTTGATTTTATTGAACAGAATACGGGTACACATACAAAGTGAACGAAAAGAGCGATGTGTATAGCTTCGGAGTGGTATTAATGGAGCTTGTGACGGGTAAAAAGCCGATCGAGGTGGAATACGGTGAGAATAAAGACATAGTGCATTGGGTGTGTAGTAAATTGAAGAACAAAGAAAGCGTGTTAAGCCTTGTTGATTCAAGTATCTCGGAAGCTTACAAAGAAGAAACAATTAAAGTGCTAAAAATTGCAATCATGTGCACGTCTAGACTTCCCACCCTAAGGCCCACCATGAGGGCAGTCGTTAAGATGTTGGAAGAAGCGGATCCATGTAAACTACATGCGATAATTAGTGTAAGTAAAGAGAAACAAATTGCATAAGTGTTTCATGCATCATGTTACAGAAACTTTTACATATGTAACTCATATATACCCTTTTTTGTAATGTTATATATAGCTACACGAGTGTAATGGTTTGTACGTGAAGCTACCCAATGTATAATTATATTTTGAAGTAATAGCAACTAGTACTTTCTTGATTATATATATCAACTAGAGGTATAGCCCGTAAAACAAGTTAAAGCACATTGCATTATTATTTGATGGTTCTAACTAACATTAAGATGACCATTTGTTTAGCTTCATTTTTTGAATCCTTAATGTACTTCCAAGCAAATGATATAATTTGATCATGTGAGCGACCAATTCTTCTATGTGATTTTATACGTATATAGATTTCATTGAACCTTCTAAACTTTGATTTGATAACGGGCCAATGAAACAATAAGTTGTGAGTGGTTAACCATTGTCTACCCATGAACAAAAAGGATATGGTTAATCATTGTTTCCAATACAGTAATACTGATGGAAATATGAATAATCTCCTTTGCAAGATGCACCTCATCGCCTATGGTTCAATGTTGTTTAATTGGCTTCTTTTATTTTGATGAGTTTTAGCTACGACGAAGGAGATTTATCAAGTATTAGGTTAGGTAACCCTTTATGGTAAAGAATGCTTGAAATTGATGAAAGATAGAGAAACCAAAATTTAAATAACTGAAGCCGGCCCCTAGAATTTTGTGTTTGCGAGAAGTCAAGAACCCGACATTAGGAAAAAAAAACTGTTTAGGTTTATTTTGAGATCTTCTTTTATCAATTGCGGGATAGAAATGAAGTATCGGATTTATAAATAGTATTAAGTAAATAAAAATCAAACTAAATCAAAGTTCTAGTTAAAAAAATTTTAAAAAGTTAATCCAAACTGTGATTTCCATGAGCAACATTCGTGAGTCGTATAGTTTATTTTTTAATTTATTTTGCGAAATAATAGAAAGTATTTTTTTATTTTTATTTGCAGCCCCTAGTTAGTAGGGCTGTAAAGGAACCGAACGTTCAGCGAACAGTTCGTGAACCGTTCGGCGGGAAGTTCGTTCGTGTTCGTTCGTTTAATAAATGAAC
>WOUH02000036.1:5750-30735 GCA_009936405.2 Stevia rebaudiana
TCCTTAAGGATACTTAAGGATATTAAAATATAATCACGTGTTTTAAAGGATAAAACGGTTAATTCAACTATTCGACACATTTCATATTTTGATAAACACTTTTCCTCACTTAACTAATTTGGAATAGCTAAAATTCACACTTGTTAATTTTTGACCAAAACATTACCCTTATCAAAAAGTCATTTTCAAAAGTGCTTTTGATTTTGGTTTGAATATATGACAAACTTGTCGGGAGGACAATTTTCTCTTTTCTAATTCGCGTATAGAGTAACCTTTATTTTGTGTATAAATAGTTATTCATATATATATGAATAAACAGATTCTTGATAGATTCTTAACTTCTTAATGATGTAAAGTTTGTGGTGCGCGTGCTTGCGTGTGTGGTGTGCATGCGTGCATGAAAACAAAAAACAGTATAAAAGATTTTGTGAAAAAAACTAGTTGTGTATTTTTTACTTTAATTTTATTTTATTGTAATGTATTTTTTAGACTGCATTTTTTTTAGCGAGAATGTTAAATTTTATTTAATCATTATATGTATGTACAAAACATAGAATACTAACCCTTAGCAAAAGTTTCGCCTAGTGAATGTCAATAAGACCTATACCTAGAACATAACTACAATGTAATTATATATAGAGAGATTTGGTAGCTAGATTCTGAGCAAAAGGGTTAAATTTTTTTTGCGTTTAAATGGTCAAACTAGATGCAAGATTCCTGTTCTTCGTCTTCCTTTTTGTATCCTTCGCCATTTTCAACATTTCGTATGTAAGCAAGCCATTGTTACCAGTTTTAGTTTTTTTTTATAAAATTCCAGAGACTATAATTAAGACACATTAGAGTGGCGTGTGTATTTTCCGTTCAAAAAAATTGTAGTGAAATACATTTATATTTGGCAAATTGGATTTTAATAATCCCAACTTTGACCCATTGGCTTGTAATAATCCCAACTCACTAAATTGTTAATAACAGTCCAAACTTTTATATCATTTACTTGTGGCAGTCCCTAACTAACGGAAGCTAACTCCGTTAACTTACCGCTGACGTGACATGCTGACGTGACATGATGACATAGCAAGATATGCTGACGTGTCATGTCGACATGGCAATCTTTGATGACGTGGCACAATTTCACTGACATGGCGTTATGGCACGTCAGCAATATGCTAACTGAGTTAACTTCCGTTAGTTAGGGACTGTCACAAGTAAATGATATAAAAGTTTAGACTGTTGGTAACAATTTCCTGAGTTGAGATTATTACAAGCCAATGGGTCAAAGTTGGGATTATTAAAATCTAGATTGTCTTTATATTTTAAATAAACATCATCATTTTTTTCTAACATTAAATAAGTAGTATTTTTTAAACTCAAATTTATTTTGTGGCTAACTTGTGACCAAATCACACACGTCGTAAACTTAGCTACCGCACTCAATGTATAATAGATACATATATTAAATCCCATCACAAACGGGTTGCAAATGTGCAAGTGCGTCATTCTGGTGGCAAATGGGTGGGGATGGGGGTGGTTAGATAAAATAGAACTTAGTGGCAAAATTTGCAAACATCTCATTGGTCGCAAAATTTTCAAATAATGACAAAAAATTAATACTAAAAAGATGAAATCCAATTGCACATTGTCTTAAAATTTTTGGACCTTTTTGTCAGTCGCAAAGCATGCGGTTTCAAGCCTATTAGAAGATCTGCAACTGAAATAATTTTCATTAAATTCGGTCGCAAAATGATCTCTAGTTACAAAATACTCATTATATCGAAGGTTTGGTCACCGCATTTTTTGTAGCAAGTCAATCGCAAAGAACTATTGCGACAGATACACAGCTGAAGCCTGAAGTTATGACCACACATAGCAAACTTTTTAGTAGTGATAAAAAAATTAAATTGAGTTGAATGTAATCTTTTGAACTTTATCTTCTTTAATTATTAGGGTCTTTGAATGGGGAGTTGGGTGTAGTGGTTAAAGCTTAAGTATTATTAGCTCATTCTTGTTAATCAATCCGTCTATGTAATTTATAAATTTCGATCAGGGATTTGAGAACATTTTAATATACCACATGTTCTTTACTTCTAACAAGTAATGCAATGTTAAATTTTTTGGGCGAGCATGTGATATATATTATCTTTTTAAAATTTGATTAGGCCGGAGGAGAAGGATCTTTAACACGAGCCCGTAAGTATTCATTCAAAACAATGTTCATCAAAATAAATAATTAGGTGAGATTGGTCTGAATTGGAATTACAGAATGTCCACATGCATGTGAAGTTCGATGTTCTAAAACGCATCATCGTGGAAATTGCTTGGACGCATGTAACAGTTGTTGTCAAGCCTGCTTATGTGTTCCTTCTGGCTTTGTTGGACATAAAGATGAATGCCCTTGCTATAGAGATCGGAAAACACACGATGGTAAACCTAAATGCCCATAGCCTGCTCATCATCCAATAAGTCGAAACACCAAAAAAATATATGTAATTCATCAATAGTACGTTGTCTTTTTGGTTACTACATTATTAATAATGTTGTCTTTTTGGGTACTACATTATTAACAATATCATTAATATTGGTGATGATGTTGATGTACGTGTTTATAGTGTTTATGATACACTAGCTTAAAACTCGTGTATTACATATGATTACATAATTAACACTTAAAACTTTATTATTGAGTGATTGCATATGTATATTAAGTTACTATATTGTAAACATTTAAAAAAAATGTTTGACACTTTTACGACTATAAATTATGCTTCGAGATTTTTGAAATTATTCATTATAAAAATTTTTAAATATATATTTTTTAAATTTAAATGATAATTATACATATTAAAAAAAGAGTAAAGTCCACTTTACGTCCCTGAGGTTTGGTTAAAATAACACATTACATACAAAAATCAAACTTTTAACACTTTACGTCATCTAAAATGTAATTTCTTAACAGTTTACATTCCTCGCAAAGTGACACAAAAGGAATACTAAGGCAATTTTGTTCGGCCTAAATATTTCTATACTAATTCGTGTTACCTTATAAAAATTAACCAGCCAACTAAAAAATGTAGTTTTTTTTATCAACCCTGAATACCAAGCACAACTAAACTCGACGCGAACTTAAATAAGTGTTAAATCGATCAACCGAACCTGGTCTAGTTATATACCCCAACCCCAAGTTTTTAAATGGTTTGATAAATGAATTAAAAAAAAAATTAAGATTCGTGTTACCGAATAACGTGATTATCGTAGATTATAAAATAAGTGCAATTTATTTTCTTCGGTTTTGTTTAGTACTCTAACTTACTCGGTACTAGGCATACGCAAAAATTCATTCGAATATTAACCGCCAACTTTTTCTAGGCTTTTACTATAATTTTACCTAACGACATGTGGGTGAGGGACATAAACTGTTAAAGAATTTATTCTAAGGTGGCGTAAACTGTTAAAAGTTTAATTTTAGTACGTAAAGTGTTATTTTGAACAAACCTCAAGGACGTAAACTATACTTTACTCTAAAAAAACGTCAAATTTAAAATTTAAATAAAGTAAGTGCGGTTTTCCTCTCTTATATTTGCAAGACTTAAACATATATATTTTACCCTTAACAGTTTTCGTCATTAAATCTTTAACAGATGACTGTTAAGATTTGACACGTTAGGGACGAAAACTGTTACGACCTGAAAAATTAGGGACAAAATTTGTTAAGACTTAAAACGTTAGGGACAAAAAATATTAAGACTTGAAACGTTAGGAATGAAAATTTTAAATACTTGAAACGTTACAGACAAAAATTGTTACTACTTATAATGTTTGAGAACGTTTCTGTTGACGTCGGACTAAGTTTGTGTAAGTGATATATCTTGAATGAGTTTATACAAGTGGTTGGACTATATTCGTCGAGTGTTAAAATTAAAGGAACTTTTAGGAAAAAATACATAAAAGTGCGTGTTAAAGGTGAGGGCATTTGCATTTATTTTATTTTATTTTATTTAGTAGAAAGCAGAAATAATCGGATATGTATCTTTCAGTTTTGTCTTGCCATATGTGAGGAGGAAGACAAGTGGCGGTGGGGAGACGACAACGGAGGTGAGTACTCGGTCAATGTTGTTCGCGAAAGCATAGAAGACAAAATACTCCCATCCGAGGGTTATAGTATTCCATGGTCGAATTGGGTGCCACTTAAAGCAAATGCATTCGCATGGCGCGCAGGAATGGATCGTATCCCATCAAAGGTAGGTTTGAACCACCGTGGAGTGAGCGTGGACCCTCTTTGTTCTTGTTGTGGAATATGGCTTGAAACTGCAGATCATATGATTCTCAGATGCAAGCATGCCAGTGAGGTATGGGAATGTGTGTTTAATTGGTGTAAAGCCCCGAATGAGATATTAATCACGGTAAAATACGTTTTAAAGATTCACGAGTTATGGCTGTATTCTAAGGCTCATAAAAAACTATTTCATGTTATATTCATATACACAACTTGGTGTTTATGGAAATCCAGGAACGAGAAGGTATTCAGCAATCGCGACGTGGGAAAATCGGAAATCATTGGAAATATAAACTAAATTCTTTCCTTTAGATCTAGATTAGGGGAAAATCTGACTCTTGATATAGCTTTTCTTTTTAAATTGTCTTGTATTTTTCTAGCTTCTTGCTAGTTTTTTTAATGAATTTGACTGTTCAAAAAAATATATATATAAATTTGTTTTGCCACGCATTTTTGTCCAACCATGTTCACCAATTGGATTCGTTGTGAGCCTAACGGGGTCGTCCACTCAAATTCAAATTTTCTTCTTGCCAACGGTAGCATCATTTATTATATTCGTATCAGGCTTGGCTTCACGCCTTCACCACATAAAAAGTATTGTACAATGTTTTAAAAATCGGCTTTTTATCATACCAGATTAAGCTTAAAAAAGATTCGGTCGGTTGAACCGGGTTGTGTCGGGCGGTTCAACCGGCCCTAAGTAATTAACCATGTGATTCCATAAACTATAACTTCAACTAAAAATTTATCCAAAAGTACATAATTCCATAAAAAAAAACAATCCAAAATTTAATCCATAATCAAAATATAACCCAAAACCAATCCAAAAGTATTAAAATTTTAAACAAATGTTAATAAAAAGTGTATGATAGTTTATGATATTGAAGTGTTGAATAGATTAAGTTCACGATCGTTTAATAGATGAAAATACTTCACTGTCACCGTCATTCTCATTAACAAAAGCATGACTATTTTTCTCTCATGTAATATTACATAAGAAGTTTTTACCAATAATCATATTATACGTAAGGTTTGAATTTTTAACCTTGGGCCGTTATACTCGTTTCATTTTTGTTTTTACCCTTGACACAAAACCGGTTCACCGGTTCGCACCGAAAAAACAGGTTAAACCAACGGCACGACCAAAAAGATCAAACCCCTTAAAACCGGCCCTAACCGTATCGGATTTTATAGCAGTAAGCGGTTCAACCGGCCCTACGTGAAAAACGTGGTTCAACCGCACGATTCGAACCGGTTTTTAAAACATTTGATGGGTTAGTGTTTTGGATAAAAATAGAAAAAGTCAACAAACAACAGGGATGAATTTGACAAAAAAAAACAAAAAAAATGTTGGATGAAATTGTCAAAAGTCAGCAAATCACAAGGACGAATTTAACAATTTACTCAATTTTTTAAGAAACATGCAAATAAAAAACAATATACACCCAATGTTTTAAAAACCGATTTGAACCGGCCGATTCAACGGTAGACGGCGGTTTACTGGGTGGTTTTGGAGAAGTCAAACCGACCGGTTTCACCAATTTTTCGGTTCATGCCGACGAATCGGTTATGTTCCTAAGGTAAAAAAAGCGAGTCTACTAATTTCAAAGGCCACATTTGACAACCACTCGATCAGAATTATATTCGACGATCATATATTCGAACACAACCCTACCTTCGACGATTCACTGTGTTCGTCAACGACGATTGTAAGTTTGACGCATTCAACACTCCAATGTAATAAACATATCATACAATTTTTTATTAATCTTTGTTGGTAATTTTAGTACTTTTATTATATATTACTTATAGATTAAATTTTGGATAGTTTTTTTTATTTAATTACGACTTCCCTCCCTATGGTTTACCACAATAATCAAGTTCAATCCAAAAGTTTAAAACTTGCATTTACAATCCAAAGGTTCATATTTTCAACAATTTCACTCCACTTAACTAACGCCATTAATTTTTCTATTAATTTTTTTTGCCAAAATGACTAATTTACCCTTATACAAATATACTTTAAGTTATTACAATTTCACTACATTTTCAGTTATTACTTGTAATATTTAAAACAAGAAGAGTAAAATGTTGTTTGCGTCTATATGGTTTCACCATTTTATCCATTTGAGTCCAAAGTTTTCATTTTCATCCATTATGGGTATGTGGTTTGCATTTTGTATCCATTCTAGTTCAAATGACTAACAAAGTTAGAAAATTTTTGTTAAATTTTATTAAAAAGACTAAAATTCCCCTAGGCACTCGAATGATTATATTTGATAAACGAACAATAATGTAAAAAACATTATGGAGGGGTTGGGTTGTACAAAACCCCCAATTATGATTTTGCCCCAAAATATTGAATAAAACCCACCTAGTGGCAGTAGTCTTCTTGGTGGGAAAACAAGCACGAAAACTAGCTAATATTCCGTATTTCGGCTTGTTCTAAACCAGCTAATATTACGTCGTCGTTTTGAACCAGCTAATATTCAGTCGTTTTGATAATGGAAGCAGATGAACAAAACATTGATTACAAGAACTGGATCGGAAATTCGAAGAAGAATTTCGTTACTAACCTTTGTTTTTTCCATATCCATCTGATAATTTGCTTTATGCAACTTTTCTCGTCGGCGCTCACTTTGTCGGAGGCAGTTTATTGTCCATGCCTCTGTCATGTTTCTCTCACTCGTATCCGTCGGCCGTTTCAGTTTTCCAACACCAGCGTCAACAACCGCCTCTTCTTCCTCTTCCGATCTCAATGCCTCTAATTCATCAAAATATGAACATCTATCGTAGTTACAGTACTCCAAACAATAATATTCGATCATCGCCTCCTCGAATCAACAAAAGCGTGAAAACTCGACGTCATGATCATTCTCTCACCCTAGAGAAATCGAAGAATCAAAAGAAGAATTCGAAGACAGAGGAACGGGTTTTGGTTCCCTCGGCCGTGACGGAGGAAAAGAAAGCGTCACCGGTGGAAAAGCTTTGAACAGGATCCTATGATATCGTCGATTAACAAAACGGATCCCGTTTTCCTTTGGACATCTTTTGAACATCTTCTACCAATCCCAAAAGTAAATTTATTAAATATTTCTAGTTGTTTTAAAATGATTTTCACTCGATTTTGCTTATACGTTTTTTGTATTTCATTTATAATGATCATTTTGGTATAAATTGATGGGAAATCAAACAAAAATCTTTGATAATTTTGCTTCTTAGATTGTTATTGACAACCATAGTGATAATTGAGATTATTCTTGGCCAAAGTGACAGTTCGGATTATTATTGGCCAATGTGTCATAGTTTGGATTATTAAAATCCAATTTGCCTAATAAGAATAATAAGAATAGAAGTTCCATTCCTTTTTATTTGATCACATAAACTTAATTTTCTTTTATAAAATTGCCCACTCAAGTATATCCATTTGAGTCTTTAGGGGCATTGTAGTTTTTTTAGTAGAATTTAACAGAAATATCAAACTCCGTTAGTCATTTGGACTCAAATACTTACAAAATGCAAACCACATACTTATAATTGACGAAAATCAAAACTGTTGACTTAAATACATAATATAGTGAAACCACATGAACGCAAACGACAAATTACTCTTTGAAATTGACAAAACTTTCCCTTCTCACCCAAAAACAAGACTGAAAAAAGTCAACATGATCCTACCATTAATTCCTAAACCCAAAAATAACCCTTAAATTTGTTTCTCTGTAATCTCCGCTTAACGTCGCTAGCACCATTAACAATGCCAACCACAATGGAGCAAATTAAGGGTATTGTCGAAAAGTGAAGATTGGTTCTGTGCCTGGTCATGGTGATATGCTGGATTGGATAAAACCCACTTGAAAAATCTAAGGGGCTGTTTGTTTACCTTTTAACAGGCTCTTAATGGTTCAGATCTCTTACTGGTTCAATACTTAATGATTAAGACTGTTTGTTTCGTGAGCAGATGTCTGAGTGATTAAGACATTTGCCTCTAAATGGTTAAGCATTATACTGAGTCTGAATGGTTAAGACCTCTTATCTGAATTGGTCAGACATTTTCCATTAAATGGTTAATAATTATATTGTCTCTTAATAGTTCAAAGCCTCTTACTGACTCAACAATTAATGATTCAGACTTCCTAATGATTCAGCACTTAACCATTCAAAAGTTGAAACAACGGCTAACCTTTATTCTTATAATAAACTCGTAAATTACTAGGAAGGGTTAGGGTATTTTGGTGATACCAAAAAATAAAGTTAAAATTTTGAAAACGGGTGGCCGTTTGAAACCGATAATAAAAACAAAACATCAATTCAAAATCTCCCCCATTTCAACTTAGAGTGAGAAAGAGAGATGACGGGGATGGTAATGCTTACCGGAGGAGGTGGTTGTGGTGGCGGTGCAACAACGAAAGGCGGTGCAACTGAAGAAGAACAAAATCAGCTGTCTTTGGTAGCGTTGTTGATAGCGGCTCTAAGGAAATCAATGGTGGCTTGTCGTGTTGATCATCGAGACGATCAGAACTCGGCAGTTGCAGCTCTACATCAGATGGAGATAGGGTGGCCAACCGATGTTCAACATTTGACTCATGTTACGTTCGATCGATTCCATGGATTTTTAGGGCTTCCTATTGAATTCGAAGTTGAAATCCCCAGTCGCGTTCCCAGTGCCAGGTGATTTTTATTTATTTTTGTTTAATTTGTTTTCTTCTCTTTATTTATGCATCGAGTAATTTGAATTTTTCTACGAATTTAGAAAAAAAAAATGTTTATATTGAACGTAGAGTGTTCCGGATCTAGGGTTTGATCGATGGTGTGAAGATGGTAAATTTGGAATTTTATTTTGTACTGAAAATAGCATTAAATGTTATCTGCTCCTATTGATTGATTGTCTATAGGATGGTAAAAATGGAAATTTAAAGTTCAATTGAGTTTAATTAGATGAAAATATAAAATTTGTGGTTAAGAAAGAGCACAATTTGGGTTTGGAAGCCAAAATCTATTTTACTTTTGAAATAAAGTAGTACTAAAGAATGAATTAAGTGATGATGATGTTGTTGATGTTATGCAGTGTTAGTGTGTTTGGTGTCTCAGCAGAATCAATGCAATGCTGTTATGATTCAAGAGGAAACAGTGTCCCTACAATTCTTTTGCTAATGCAAGAAAGATTATACGCACAAGAGGGTCTGAAGGTATATAAATAGAAATAGAAATAGAAATCTGTGGTGTGAATATGAAAATTGATATTAATATTATAGGCAGAAGGAATATTTCGTATAAACGCGGAAAACAGCAAAGAGGAAGAGGTGAGGAAGCAGCTAAACCGAGGGACGGTACCTGAAGACATCGAGGTTCATTGTCTTGCAGGTTTGATCAAAGCATGGTTTAGAGAGCTGCCATGCGGTGTGCTGGATGGCCTTTCTCCTCAAGAGGTGTTGCAATGTAACACTGAGGACGAGTGCGTTGAGCTTCTCAAACATTTGAAGCCAACTGAAACAGCGTTGCTCAACTGGGCGGTTGATCTCATGGCTGATGTTGTTGAGCATCAAGAATCCAATAAAATGAATGCCAGAAACATTGCCATGGTTTTTGCCCCCAACATGACCCAGGTTTGAATTTATTAAATAACAAACAATTTTTCAGATCATATATATAGTATAGTAACTTAACTCTTGTGGATCAGATGTCGGATCCATTAACAGCCCTAATGCATGCGGTACAAGTCATGAACTTGCTCAAAACCTTAATTACAAAAACACTGAGAGAGCGTGAAGAGGATGATGGTGGGTACTCACCCATGTCAGAAGAAGATAATGAAACCAGCTGTGAACTGCCATCATCAACAGAAGAAGATGAAGTTGAAAATGATGAAGACGAAGTTGAATCATTAAGTGAAATGGAAGAGAGCTTCTTAAAACAACTGATTGAAAATGAAAACGCAAAAGATTGTTTCAAGAAAGAGTTGGGGAATTTGGTGAAGCGGTCTAGCCCGACTACTGGGTTCGATTTCAAGGAGGAATCGGAATCGGAATCATCATCGAGTGTGGTTGAATGTGTCAAGTGAGTGTGCTTGTGTTTTTGTTTTTGTTTTTGTTTTTGTTGTATGTAACTCTAGGATATGTTGTTTGAGGTTGTGGTTCAGCTGGGGGCTGAACACCACCCTATTTGTTGTTTAATTAGTTGGTTGTGTCGTTTATTTACTTTGAGTTTATAAAACTAACCCAAAAACCTAAATGCATGATTAAATTTTAAAGCATACAGAATGGTGTCCAGCACTAGATATAAATAAATTAACTGTAGTCTGTATATCTAGTGTTTGGTAGTTAGTAGTTGTACCAACCAAATGTTGATTTCTTTGCTTTGCTTTGCTTTGGGGATTCTTTCCACGAAGAGATGGAGTCTTCTTCATGCATAACAACAAATCCTTGTTTTTTCCTCTAGCCATGAAAAGTATAAAAATATATAAGCCAATCCAAATTCTAATTTTTCAAGGATCCTCAACTTTTCTTAAGAGTTGACTAACTGGAACAACATAAATTCACTACTGCTAAATTACTTTTGTAGCCAATTGGTTGATGCATTAATCCAAATGAAAGAAAAGAACGTGGTTATGCTATCTTTATGAGAGCTATATTCCAAAGAGTAAGATTCACAGTTTCACACGGGGGGAATCAACTGGTTCTTTTTTTTGACAATAGCATGACCAAACGACGAATTATGCTTTAAAGTTTATTTAGTTAATTTACAAAAGTTAATAGCAAAATTGTTACTATAGTAAATTGCAAAGATGGTCCTTGTGTTACTATAGTAAATTCAAAGATGGTCCTTGTGGTTTGCTGGTATTTTATTCTGATCCCTTAGTTTTATAAATTACCTGTATGGTCTCAAACTTTTTATCATTTGTAACACATATATTAAAGAATGTATGTGTTACAAATTAATTTACGGTTAACCAAACCTTTTCTATGTTTGGCCAAGCTCTTTTGTGTTCCTAATGAATATGTGTGTTACAAATAATCAAAAGGTTGAAATCATAGAAATAATATATAAAATTTAGAGACTAAAAGTAAAATAACACCAACTACATGAATATCTCTTGAAAGTTTAAACTACTAAAATACTATTGGAACAAAATCCTAATTTTGATCGAACGTTATGGACGAAAGCTATAATATTATATGTTGTATTAAAAATTGTTAAAACAAGAAATATATATAATCACGATTATACATAAATAATTCTAAGTAATCCATGGCCCTAGGCAATTAATTGATCCTATATCCGGCTCTCGTCTGTTCTATCGCGATGTTCATCAAAACAAACCGTTCTCCTCCAAACCCTAGCCCTAAGCAGACCATATTCGTATCGATCAACTTCAATTTTTGCACTACCAATCCAATTATGTCGATTTAGCTCAAGGATTGAATCAGTTATGGCAATATCGAACGAAAATCAGCAGTTCGCTCTGGTAGTATCCTCGAACAGCACCAAGTCGTATGAGGAGCTGTTGGAATCTCAGAAAGAACTGATAAGCAAGCAGATCTATGAGCTACAAAACATCGTTTCCAAGCAATGCAAGCTAACAGGCGTCAACCCTCTATCTCAGGAAATGGTGCGTTCGAACTCCCTTTTTTTAAATTTTTGTGATAGACCTGTAATTCGTCTGATTAGGCGTTACATCCGTACATACTTCATACATGCATCAAAAGCAGTAAATTAGGAACCTCTTGTTGAAGAAATACTATATCTAGATGTGAATTATAACTATCTGTAAATTTGAGGCCGCTTATTAATTATTTCTAAGTGCCATTTTCGTCGATGCTGTTGGATGCTAAACTGTAGACAAGATATAAGGTAAGTGAATCGTAGGAAGAAACTTAAAATAAAGTTTATGTAGCAGAGGGCAGACTGGTTGTAGAATTTGGCATGCAGTTCAATTTTAGATAAGGGTTACATGTGATTCAAATTGACCAGATAGACAATAACAGGGTTTTTTTTTTCTGGTTAAAACTACAAGGGTGATATTCACTTTAGAGTTTTATACTTTTATTATCTTTTTCACGGTTGACTTGTGGCTTGTACAAGAAATTCTAACACCCAAACGTAACACATTAATTAGTTATGTTGTGTAACCTTTTCTGCATCAAACAATCACTTAACGCTATATCTTTGTATGTTTTGTTGATCATGTAATTTGGTGTTTATCTGCAGGCAGCAGGTGCTCTCTCAATAAAAATTGGTAAGTTTCTTAGCTGGTAAGATGTTTGACTGAACAGTTATGTAAAACATTGGCATTTTTGTTACATTCGTTAATCGTCAAAGTTCTGGCTAACTTTCATTAGACCTTGCTTATCTTTTGATTTCCAAAACCACTGGTCTCACCTCAGAGCCATATCTTTTAATTGTTTATGCTTATTCTGTTGTGCTTATTTGCTATTCTATTACATGTCATGTCTATGTACTTCTGTTTGGGAACAGTTTTGTTATATGGTACGAAGATAAATAAAATTTAATCATCCTGCAGCTTTGCTGCTACTGTAGACCATCCAGTGTTGGATTAAACTTTCAAGATGGTTTCTCGTAAATAGTTTTTCACAAGTCTGTCCTCATCTTGTTCCTTGTTCAATGTCACAGAGACAACTTTTATCAAAGTTTCACTTGTAGAAGCTGCTAATGGTTCACAGCTGTGTGTGTTAATAAATCATGTGCATTCTTTATTATGCTTTTTTTTTGTTCAGGCAAAAGACCCAGAGATCTACTGAACCCAAAAGCAATAAATTACATGCAATCGGTTTTTTCTGTGAAAGATGAAATCAACAAGAAGGAAGTTCGAGCGATTAGCGCTCTTTTTGGTTTGACAGCCACACAGGTGTTTGTTTAGTTTGACGTTTATTCATTCTCGTCTCGTTCCAAAATATATATATATATATATATATATATATATATATATATATATATGTATATCATCGAAATTTAAAGTAAGTAATCTAATAAAATCATAATTTAAGGTAAGAGACTTCTTCAATGGTCAACGCTCAAGAGTTAGAAAATTTATCCGGGTATCAAGAGAGAAAGCAACCCAATCTAGTGAAGGAGTGCCAGAGCAAGAGAGGCCATTGGGATCTAATGTGGTTCCATTGAACTCTGTGGGTCCATCTAGTACCGAAGCACCTTCTTGTTCTATGCAAGATGATACAGATGACTCAGAGAAATATTTCATTGCTAATATATTCAATTTGTTGCGAAAAGAAGAAACATTTTGTGGACAAGTGAAGTTGATGGAATGGATCTTACAGATACAAAATGCTTCGGTGCTGTATTGGTATATTTAATTTAAATCTTAATGTTATGGAGGTGTGATGATTTCTAGTGTTGATGTTTTCATGAAATTTTAGGTTTTTGACAAATGGAGGTGTGATGATTTTAGCTTCGTGGTTGAGTGAAGCAGCAATTGAAGAGCAAACGAGTGTTCTTCACGTGATTCTTCGGGTACATTACATAGATTGTTTGTTTGAACTTTGAACTAGTACTAGTATTGGTTTACTGATGGAGAAGCTTTAGGTCCTTTGTCACCTGCCGTTACATAAAGCGCTCCCAGAACACATGTCAGCTATATTGCAAAGTGTGAACAAACTCCGGTTTTACCGGGGATCAGGTGTGTATTTAGTTTAGTAGGGATATGTAAACTCAGGAAAAATTGGTTGTATCTCATAATCTAATTTGAAGCCCAGATATCTCAAACAGGGCCAAAAGTCTAGTTTCTAGATGGAGCAAACTGTTTGCAAGAAGCCAAGCCATGAAAAAGCCTAATGCTAACATTTCATCTGTTGATGCTCAGAATGAGATGCTACTGAAGCAAAGGCAAGTGTTTAAATTTCCATTTCCCCTTTTTTTTAATGCTATTGCAATCTCATCTTATTATGTCTTATATAGCATTGGTGAAATTATGGAAGACGAGTCCTTGGAGTCCAGACCTGTGAGTTCCTCTTTCTTTCTTTCTTTCTACATATATATATATAAGTTGTGTTGTTTTGTGTGAGGAAGTTAATATTAGGTTTGTTTGGTTAAATAGGCAGTAGCAATATTGGAAGAGAAGTCAAGGTAAGAAGGTGCAATTTTACTAAAGTATGGCTTTGTTATTGTTAGTAAGAAATGTAGTTGGCACAGGTCACAAGAGTCGATTAAATTGCTAACTGATGTTAGAGGAGGAGGAGGAAATCGTATCCTTAAATGTGTTGTGTTGAGTTTAGAAATGAAATGAAAGATAAAAGATGTTTGCTTAACTAGTTTCAGACAGGGAACGCAGGAAAGTACAGCTTGTGGAGCAACCTGGTCAAAAACGAGTTACTAGAATATTATCTTCAAATTCTTCCCGTCCACTCTCAGCTGATGATATACAGAAAGCCAAAATGCGGGCCAGCTTCCTCAGGACTAAGCATGGGGAAGCCCTCCCTAAACCTCTCCATTCAATTAAAGTATCAGTTGATGATGACTTGCCTGCTCCTGCTCCTGAACCTGAACCTGAACCTAAACCTGTTTGGAAGAAGATCTCATGGCTCATTCCACCAGGTAAATTCAAATCCTTTTTTTTTTTTTTTTTTTCCTTTTTGGTGCTAACTAATATGCAGCAGGTAAGGTTCAATCGAGATATGACTGCCTTTGCTCATGCTAGAAAGATGTTAACCTTTTAAAAACAATATCCACCATCACTCACGAATTATCTTATATCCTTAATAGGGAAAATACTAGAATATATATGCAGGGGAAGGATCAAATGACTAACTTTTCACTTTTGCGACTAACCTTTTTCTCTTTGCACACAAAAGATAAATGTTAAATTTTAATTTTTTTTACAAGAGTTAGGACTTTTTATGTGTGTAGATATATAAAGAAAAGAGGTATGCCAGTAAAGTAAAGTGTATTTATAATTTATTTTATTTGAAAAGTTTCAATGAAAAAATAGCTAACCAAATTAGGCCCCGTCCATACAAGTATCTGTTCACCCGAACAAAGGTAACTAGCTCAACTTAGGACATAATCATGCAAACTTCAATTGGGACACATTTCTAAAGAAATATCTGAATGTATATATATATATATTGCTAATTGTGGTTTCCAATCTTTTTAATTGACTAATCCAAATGATCATTATCTACCATCACACAAAAGAGAGATCCATGAAAATGTTAGCATTTTAGAGAGTTGATACATTTTTCTTTTAAAATAAGTTACCTCAAGTTAGCATTCAACCAAAAGTTAGTTGCTTACGTGTCCTTGACGAGTGATTTAATGTGAGCGTGATTATCCATCTTTTTACTTTGTTATTTCTTGAGGGGAAAAGCATATCCAGGTGTATACTTCGTTTGCTTTGTTCTGTTTCTTATATTTGTTTTTGTATAAGAAATTAAAATAACCGAATAATGTCACAAAAAGTGTGTTGCTTGAATATTTAGCGACTCAACTTGGCTGGCTTAAGCTTATAACAAAACGAGGAAAACCAAGTTGAAAGCTGGGGTATTATATAATTAGAGTTATAGCCTGTTCCTTGGATGTTGTAACAAGTCTAAAATAATATAAGTTCACAAAATGCAAGTTCTGAATATCATTTGAGCGAGTTAGCTTGAACTCTGTTTGGATTGCGTGAGTTGTTTTTTATTAAGCAAATTAGTTGCAGCGCTAAGCGATGAACCTGTGTGTTCAAAGTCCAAATCGTTCACTGTAAATGGTTAAATTCAATAATTATAAGACTGAATGCATTATGGAGAATTCAAGCAGTTTCATCTTTAGTAAAATGTGATGAAATTAAGTGTAGGCTGATACCAATATTAAATGGAAACAATTAAACCGTGTGTTCTGATTGGCATGTAACTGGTTGTTTGACTTGGTATAAAAATGTGTGGATGTTTCTGGTGGTTGTGAGTACCTCAGTTTTCCATTTGTATGCAGAAATGAAGATGAATAAGGAGTGGAGTGTGTGTTGTGGTGAAAACAGTAAAGAAATTGACGTCCAAAACAACCGAATCAGACGCGAAAAAGAAGTTTTCTACAACACAGCTGTTGAAATCCCTCCAAACCCCAAAGAACCATGGGACCGTGAAATGGACTATGATGATTCACTAACACCTGAAATCCCAACCGACCAACTCCCGGACGACGACATGGTGGTTCAAACCGAAAACCACGATGCAGCTAGTACAAGTAGGAACATGCCTGAACCAGACCTTGAATTATTAGCAGCGTTGCTTAAAAACCCACAAATTGTGTTCGCCCTCACTGCTGGTCAAGGCGGGAGTTTGACCAATGAACAAACGGTGAAGCTTCTTGATGCGATCAAGGCTCATGGTGGCTCCATTGATACTCTTGTTAATGGGTTGGTTGATGATACAAAACCAGAACCAAGGGTTGAAGTTTCACTACCATCTCCAACGCCCCCTGTAACGGTATACATATACATGCATGTTTTGTACAAAATAATAATAATAATAATAATATTTGTTTTTCGGTTACAAATAATCAAACAAATCTTTAATATCAATGAATGCTAGTAAAACCAATACCAATATATGTAATGAAATTTATGTTTCCTTTTGACTCAGAGTGGATGGCGACAGGAGAGTCATTTTCCCCGACCAAGTGTGAGTCGAGTCTATTTTCAAGAAACCATCACACAGCAGGTGCCAGCAGCAGCAGCTAATCCAGCTTCAAATGCCTACTTGTGGCACAATCCATATTCTTCTCACACTACAAACTACAATTACAATCATAATTACAATAACAACTTTGGCACAAGAGAACCGGGTGTGGGCCCCTCGTGGGCAAGATATGGAGATGGTCCCGGGTTTGAATCTTGGAGCCCGAACAATAGTCCGGGTAGGGCTCATGGCCGAAGCTATAACTACATGTCTCGTGGCGGTGGTAGTGGTAGTAGGAATGATGATGGTTCATGGTGGCGGGATAGGAGGAGATGAGTTGGGTTGGAAATTGTGGTTTCATGTGTTTCCGTTTTGCTCCAAAAAATGAAACAAAACAATACGTTTGTAGGTAGGTAGACCATTAACCAAAATCCCATCTCTTTCAATTTATTGAAAAGCAACGATAAAACTTATATAAAAATTTCTCACACCATCAATTCATAGATGTTAAAACCTTACAAGTTTTAATCGGTCAAGACATGTGACTCCCAAGATCAAATGCAAAAATGTCACTTTTATAGTTTCATTTCTCGTGTTTTTATACTTTTAAATAAGTTACAAAAAATAATCTCTTGTGAAGCGCATAAAACTTTTATCATACAAGATGTGGGAAATAATTTTTAAACCGTGATGTAATTTAACTCTTCAATGGTTCATATAAAAGTAAAAATCATACCATGGCTAATAATTGTTAGTAACCTTAAAAAGTTGGTTTCTTCCATACAAATTATCACACCACGTTAATTCCAAACATGTGTTCTTATTGCTCTTGTGCGAACGTCGCTGATGGCTTCTCCCCAATCCAAAGAGGTGAATTTGGTATCATCTGTTGATTAGACTAATTCCATGTCATAAATAATTGCTTATGATCAAGAATCGTGTTTTCATATTTCAAATTGAAAGCTTATTATCATTAAAATTAAGTGTGCCCTCTTGATTCTTCTTCTGCAACAGTCCAACTCGTATCAGTTTCACATATAATTACTTCTTCTCGAATGCACCTTCCGCATCATGCCACCATGCAAGGATCCTACGATTCCAATCCGTCCACTGATCAGCTAGCCCAACTCATTATCGCCACCAACAACAATGCAAATCATCAATGCTCTGACAACTTGCCGCCCTCATCGAAGCCACCGAAAATCTCAACACAAAACTCGACATCCAAACTGAAACCACCGCAAAGCTAGCTAACTATATCGACATCCTTTCCGACCAAACTTTGACACCCAAAACACCCCCACTCAACTACCAACCGCAACAGCCCTCTTCATGCCAAAAACAATGTCATCATCAAAGTCCGAAACTTGCCTGCCCCATCATCTCCAAAACATCCATCAAGGGAGATCATGATGCTGCAACATTTAACTGGTCAACTAAATATTGTGGAGTTTAAAGTTGCATATGAAGATGAAAACAATGTGCATTTGGTAATGAAGTTGTGATGAGCTTTTCTACTATAATAACTAAAAAGGAAGCTATTCTAAGAATGAAGTTGCAAAGATTGGGAGGTGAATAGTGAATGTAGTTCATATGAGTCATTTTGTGGGAGAAATGCATACGGATTTGATGGTTAGGTTAAATGATAGATCTCCGTTAAAGGCTACTGATTTTGGGCTTTTTGTGTTCATTGAATGTACTCTTGCAACGTTTATTTATTAATTGATCTCTTTGTGTATGTATGCATAAATGTATGTGTATGTATGTAAATATGGACAATGCTACCCAGTTTGCCCCAAGTGTCTATGCTGAGATATCAATATGTATGTATGCAAATATGTATGTCTATGTATATGACTATATGTATAGGTTGTATGCAGCAATATGCATGCAAATACAAAAAATGATGCCCAATATGTATGTTTGCATGCTACAATATGTATGCAAATATGGAAAATAATGCCCAGTATGTATGTTTGTATGCATCTGTATGTATGACTCATTTAGAATGGGTTTCTAACTCGTCCAAAAGCTTTGACCCATTTAAAATAGTTCTCAAACTCATTTAGAAGGTTTGACCCGTTTAGGGCACTACAGTCTTTTCACCATTAATGTTACCTGATACCCTTATAAATTAAAACCCATGAAACAATCATTTGGAATCTCAATCCAACATTCCAAAACTTGTGAGACAAAGTTACAAAGAAGGTAACAACGTTGATATTAATAACACAAGGTTTGTTTTTACAAAAAAGGAAGGAAGTGAAGCACCATTGAAATGCAAAATTTGGTGCAAACTGGTGAAGAAAGAAGAGAAAACTAAAATTACGAGTTGAGTTTATTTGGGTTTTAACGTTCTATTGAAAATTGGGTTTCCTACAAGTTCTTTAGCAGAGGGACGCCTAACAGGATCAGGGTCCAACATTGCCTGCAACAAGAGATTGATAAATACATAAAGATGCATTTCTTTAAGAAATAAAAATAAAAATAAAAAATATATATCTACCTTAAGTATATTCTGGAATTGCACAGAATGACCAGGAAGAAGAGGGAGCTTCCCTTCCTTGAGATTTTGAAAAAAAGGTCCAGAATGTGGCAACTCAGAACCCCTTATAATCTCATAAATAGTAGCTCCAAGAGAGAATATATCAACCTTGTCGAGATTATCATAATTGTCATTCAAGATCTCTTGTGGCATGTATCTTGCATCTCCTTCTTCAATCCCTAAACTTCCATCAACAAGACTTGCACAACCAAAATCACCAAGCTTGTAAACACCATTCTTCACGTATATATTCTCCGGTTTCACGTCTAAGTGAACGATCCCCTTCTCATGTATATGTTGCAGTGCCTTGCCGATCTACATGCAACATTCTAATCATTATCCGCTTTCATTCATTCAACTACTAAAAACTAACAAACCTGATGCATTGCTTCCAACACTTGCCCTTCTGGACATGGGCATGCATGCTTCACTGATATATTTTGATCACACAGTTCCATCTGGATGTATAACTGCTCGTTTTCAAACCAACAAGTATTATATCCAACTATGTTATCATGATATCCTGAAATTCATTTCAGATTTCATTATATACATACATGAAAGAAAAATATTATATTATTTTATAACTACCCACCTAATGCAGCTAAAGCTTGAACTTCCATCAATGCCTTTTGCCTGTAACAAATCAAATACCCCTACTTGTAAGCAATATAAAAAACAAAGAGTATTAGAAAAAATCAAGTACCTTTCAGAGTCCTGATATAATTTTCTTGTACTGCATTTCACAGCATACATGCAACCATCAATTCTCTTCAAAACTTTGAATACACGACTGAAGTTTCCACTACCAATTTGCTGAATCATATCATAGTTTTAGGTTTCATGATTTGAAAGGAAAGTAAGAAAATGGTTTTACCTCTATTTCATGGAAATCTGTTCGATAGCGAGAAAGACCATCACTGACAAGTGCAGCAGGAGAGAATACTGCTGATTGTAAACTAAAGAGTTAGGATTTTTTATTTTTTTAAAGGAGAAATTAACAAGCATCTGATACCTGCACATTTTGATCTGCGGTCGCCAAATGGGTCAACATCATTTTCTGAAGCATCCTTAATGTAGGGGTTCTTCATACAAGGAGGAGGCATCACCCGACAGCGTAATGCCACAGCAGATTGGGAAACATAACCCTGCTTTGCTTCTGTTGCTGCTTCTACATTTTCCAAATCCAAAAGTTGTGCTGCAATGCACAAAGATTACAATAACAAACATCAGTATCATAAATTACATATGTAGTTGAGTTGAATCAAACTAACCTTCTCTTTGCCTTTTGCTTCTAACAGACTTTATCTTTTCTGGTGATTTTGGGCATGGCAACTCTTCCAGCTATAAGGAAAAAAAAAAAACAACTGCAAAATAAAAACACTCAACAGATGATTGATTATCAATCTTAATTACCTTACTAAACCCTACAGTGACAGGCAGCGATGGGACTTCTGGAGTAATGTAGTCTGGAGTGCTGCATCATCAATATCAAGAAACAAAATGCAAGCTTTTAGACATATCCAACTCTAAATTTACGACTCCTTCCTAAACTCCAGTACATTAGCCAAAAGTTTCAATTATGAAATATGCCCCTATTCTCAATTGACAATAACAATAGAACCAGATCGAATTAAATGAAAAATTACCAGAAGAAATCCTGGCTTAGGATGAAATCTTTCTCGTCCACGTTGCCATCTGCATCAACATCTAAAACCGATGTTGACTCCAGTGCATCGTTAGACACCTGTTCGAGAAGACTCTGAAATCGCGAAGAAGTGTTGTTGGTGGGTGGCTTGAAAGTGATTTGACCTAACTGAACCGATAGATGTGTAGCCAAAGAGCCTTTCATCCTTTTGTTTGTTTGTTTTCTGCTACTACCGCTCCTTCTCCTCTTCATCAATCAATCAATCAACGACCACCGTTCCGTCTCTGTCGGATTTTGATAGTTTGGTGGGAGTATGGAAATGAAATAAGTTCAAAATGTACGCGGGTGAATTGCTTTTCGAGGCATCATCAACGATCGTTGATTTGTAGGATAGGATCAGGACCGTCCGTCAGATGTTTGGGGCCCATTATGCACTGAGCTAGAGCTAGTGTGCTGTGTAAGCTGAGCCTATGATCGACTAGTTGTGATATGGGCCTTGAGCCCCCCTAGGCCCAAGTATGCCTTTTCGTTTTTCCTAAAACCACTATCGGAAAGATTTCTTAATATTTTAACAAAATAGAGGATTACCAATGATTTTAATTCATGTGGTTAGTAGAAGGTGTTGGATTTGGCTCTCTTTTTGGGAGGTCTTAGGCTCAACTCTTGCCTAGAGTTATAACGCTTTGGGTATTCCTGTGATTGGAAGAAAATGCATCTCGGATAAAGGTTAATGATTCGAGCCTAAGGATGGGAAATGGTTTACGGATTCCACGCGGTTCCGCTTATCTGAAGGGTATGGTCTCCATGAGGTTGAGGAAAATCGACTTTGACTAGATTGTCCGGCTATAGCACGCGATATCATTTGTCGTTAAAAAAACAAAATAGAGGATTAATGTTGGACATTTTTTATAAGGCAATATACCGCAAAGCTTTTCAACAAATTAATGAATATAATGTTGAATTCTAGATGATATCCTGAATAACAAAGAAACAAAAAAAAGAACAGATAATTACTATATATTAACCAATCTATCTAGTACATTTTGATAATTTAGTTTAAATTTATTACTTCTAAGGTTTTTTTTTTGTTAACAAAAAAGACATTTTGTGGCACTTATGATTTGTCCGTACATGGTTTAGTGTTTTTGATGATGATGAAGATGAAGTTTTCTAACATTATTGTTGCTAAAACTTCAGATTCGAACATAAATTACTTATGATTTTGTATTATGATTAGGTACCTCTCAAAACACACTGGCAAGTTATGTATGAGATTTAATAGTTTTACTTGTATACGAAAAATGTGTGTAGTATTATATTTATTTCAAACTAAATACATTTAGTTAGGTTTGGTTTTTTCGAGGTTTTTTTGATTTTTTAGAAAATGAGAAAACTAAAACTGAACCAAAAATATCGGTTTTGGTTTTTTTCGGTTTGGCTGTTTTGGTTTCTTCAGTTAATGTGGATTCAGTTCACTTAGTTCGATTTTTCCTCACCCTAATGTAGTGTGTCAAATGAAAGCAAGGTGTTGTTCAAAGTTGAATCATGAAACATGTTAAAGCAGTTCAATTACAAAGTGTCTTTTATCAATGTTTTGTGGTGTTATTAGATGCAAGAAATTGTTTGCACGTTTATGATTCTACAATCACATATAATATGTGAAATCTGATGATTAGGGATGGCAAAAAAACTCAAGCCCATCAGGTGTACCCGAAACCCGATACATTTGGGACGGGTATACCCAGAGCCCGAGGGGTATTGGGACGAGTATGGGATTAGTTTTTTAATTTTTCACGGGTATGGGATGGGTATGGGATTAGAGGATACTCGGGCCGATTACCCGAAACCAAATACCCGTTACCCGAATCATATACCCGATATAAAAAATTATAAAAATATGATTTGCATTACTAATCTTATTACATAAACGTTTATTTCATTTCAAGAACAACACGACTCCATTTTTCATATAATTGTTGCATGTACTCATCTTTAAAGTTTTTTAGATTCGAGTTTTGAGTTATTGAGTAATTGGCTGTTAAAATGGTTGGGCGGATAACACAATGTATTAATTTTTTAACAGTTCTTTGATCCTTTTGAGTTTTTATTTTTTCCCATATGATGAAAATGGTACCTTACAATAATTTGTTTTCAGTTTTGAGTATTTCTTAATACGTATCACATTATGAAAGTAACATGATTTATTGTTTCCTACTTAATGGGTATACCCGATGTCCGATGGGTAATTACCCGAAAAATACCCGATGGGTATTGGGCCGGGTATGGGATGGGACTGGGATTACCAATACCCGTCCCAAACCCAGTCCATCGCCATCCACACTGATGATGGGTACTACTAATACGAAACATAAATTTGTAGGCTGTGTTACAACGGAAACAAACATACATACTTGTATCATATTAAGAAGATGCAAAGTGGTAATTAAGCGGATATATTGATCCACTTTAAACTGTAATACTTTACTGTGTGTTTTGTATTTTTCACTTTGATAGTTATACATACGGAATCTTATGGATCCCGCACAATCAGGCATATCCCCGCATTGTGAACTTAATACCTCATAGTGTTGCCTTTTGTGTTCATTTTTAGGTACTTTAATTTTGACTATGACCATGCAAAAATAAAGCAGATACGTTTTGAGATATGAAATACGCAAATGACCAATCTTCAAGACATCCTGATTCTCTGATTATAGAATATAAACAATTACGGAGGATGCCAATTGGTTGCGAGTCTTCACACCAATAGTAGGATCGCCAATAATGTTGTCTTGGGTATGAATGTTATGTATTCTAGTTGAAGGATGTTCAGGAACCACTCCACTAGAATCCAAATTTGTAACATTTTGATATGCAACCACTTGTTCTGCAACAATAGGAGCAACAATCGTTTTATGTTCATCAAAAAACTGCTGGCTAATTTAGCCGATAGATTCGAAGTGGAGTTGACTAGATTTTTGGCCAACGTTTTTTTGTTTTTAGCCTGCGGTTTTCATGTCTTTTTATATAAATTTTTGGTCAAACAAGTAAATATTAGTGATTTTCCCTTTTCTTTTGGCTTTTTTCCCCCACCAACTTCTTTCCCATGTATTCCTTTGGAGCTATTAGATAAAGACTTACCCTTTTCACCTTCAGTTAAACGAAAATGCCCACCCAAAAATAACCCTAAAGCGAAAATTATCATTATTGCATATGTGAAGTTGCCTTCTTGACCCCACTGGGTACGTTTTCACTTATTTTTTTTGTTTCAGTTGTTCTTTATCCTTAATTTACTTGACTCACATAGAAAAGACAGTTACTTGCATACCACGAGTCTTTTTCAAGCTCCTACGATGCTTCTTCTTCACCTGTTTAAGGGGAGTTTCATCCTCATCTTTTTCATTTCTAGTCTCAAAGTCTTCCATGTCATTTGATGCATACTCTTAATCATGTTGTTCATCTTGGTCATCTCGTAATTCTTCCCTTACTTCATAATCAATTGTCAGTTTATATTCTTCCATATGCAACTCTTCATCATCCACAATTATGTCATCAACAATGTAATCCATGTCATCCTCATCTATTTATCCATTATTGTACTTGAGAACAATTTGAATAGTTCTCTTGAAGACTCATTTCCCTTGTTATGTTTAGATTGTGTTTTTGGATTCTATGTTTGTTTGGATGATTGTTAGTTATTTTCATGTCATGTAAAGAACTTTGTGATCCATGCACACCAAGATCTTATGTGTAACATCTCGCAAATTTCGGGATTTGGGCTTTAGGCCCAATGGGCTAAACAAGCAAGGCCCAATAAGATTAGGCCCATTTAAGCCACGATCAACAAAATACAAGCCCATAAAAGTTATCCAGAACGACAAAACACAAATTAG
>WOUH02000036.1:34248-45157 GCA_009936405.2 Stevia rebaudiana
TTCAAAACATAATTGCAAACAGACGAGACCACCCTACGAACTCACCAGCTTTATGCTGACTTTCAAACTCAATTTTTTCTTTCAGGGATACTAAGTAGCTGGAGCAGGTGCTTGGATGGAACTCGGGCATGTATGGTTATATGGACTGACTCCGACCCGATTAAGGTCGCACCTCGAATTCCACAAGTCGCTTCCGCAAACCGTTGACCGTTTCGAGGGGGTGTGACATTATGTCAAACGTATGTCATGATGCATCTATATATATAAATGAATATTGTATTTCTTTATTAATTCGATATGTTGTGATGGTATGATCGTCACACTTTCGTCTTCTGCCTTATCGTGGTGTGATAATAAAAGACGTTACATAACCTTCATGTGTGCAAAACACAAGAAAAAGTAACATGGCCGATGACAGTCGCTTGCCGGACACACAACAATATTTTTCTTGTCCTTTGTGCATTTCTAACCTTCACCCCTTTTGTTCTAAGTTTTTATAACACTTAATCACACACATCTCTCTTGATTCAATTCATATATTAAATTATTAAATTGAAACGTGGTTTGTTGGTTCACAATCTCGACATATTAAAAAGTGTAAAGCTAATTATATTGATGACTAGTGAAGAATGTTATCATTCTTTTGTAAAGTGAAACGCTTGTGACATACTTTCTCATGGATTTGAGGAATTAATAGTGGAGAAACTCTTGATCAGAGAATCAAGTATATCACCTCTTTGTAAAATGAGACGCTTGTGACTGACTTCATCACTAGATTCGAGGATTTGCTAGTGGAGAAACTCTTGATCGAATGATCAAGAACAAGATCTCATAGGGTTGGTTAATTATATCAACTTGAACCTCTATAAACCGGTTTTAAATAAGTATTCTAATCTTATACAATATAAATACATCATTAGGTTACCATGTAATTTGAAAAATCTTTTAAATTACGGGGGTTGATTATGAGAATAAAAATATTAAAAAATAAAATTATAATATTGTAGGTAAAATTTATAAGATTAAAATACCAAATTATAAACAAAATATCTAAGAACTGAAAAAATAAAACCCTCAGGTAGGTTAATGTGAAGTTAGAAACCCTAACGAATAAACCCTCGTCCTCTCTCTCCAGCCTCTGTTCGACAATGGGGGGCTCAAGAAGAAAGTACAAGAGATCCAGAACAAAGGTCCGCGTAGGATTGCCGAAGAAGAACCCTCACGTATTCAAACCCGCCTTCTCTATCCCTCCCAAGTTTCGATCGATTGTCGATCTCTCAAAAACCAAATGGGACGACCAAGGCAGTGTTCTCGACAACTACAAGTCATTCGGTGTCGTTTCGAATCCTAATTTACTCGGTGTTCGTTCTCGCACTTCCAAAATTATCGAGAGCGAGTCTCTTCAACTCCCTAAATATGTTGGCCCGATCGATGAATTCGAGCCACTTGATTCCGGCAGCGAACTCGAAGAAGATGGTGAGTTTTGATTTGATTTCGGATGTGAGAATGATAATAATCATATCTTATTTGGTATTTCAGATGTAAAATCAGCACTTGGCAAAAAGCGTGTTGATGGGAAAAGTGCTCCTTTGCAACCATTAACAGCTACACAACGGCTTTATACCAGAGCACTGGTAGACACATACGGGGATGATTATCAGGTGATCAAATTAACATAACCTAACATAACATGGTTTTAGTTAGTAAGTATGTTGGTGTTTTTAAATAAGTATCTTTGTCAGCTGATTTTATCCATTAGAGATTTAAAAAAAAAAAAAAACAGAATCAATGCATCTCATTTTTTGTTTTTGTTTTTGTTTTGCAGAGCATGTTCATGGATACAAAACTTAACAAGCTGCAGCAATCAGTTGCAACACTTGAGAAGCTTTGCAAGAGATACCAAATTTACAAGGATAAGAATCCAATGCTTGTTCCCCTTTGATTTCATCTTCTGGAACTAAATTTATTTGCATTTGCAGTTGATTGTAATACTTTATGTGATATTTTACTTTGCTATTTGAGGTTTCTCTATTACTGTCAAGTAATATACTTTTTTTAATATGATCCCTCCATGTTGCTCTGGGAAGAATATCAAATACTATATTTAAACTAAACAGACCACTCTGATAACATCATCCATTCAAATAAATAAAAAAATAATCAATTTCCTTTATCACGAATACAGCCCAAAACACACCAACCAACTTATACATACAGATACCAAATGAACAATGTTTCACCATCTTCAGCAGGTAGTTTTTTCTGATCTTGCGTTTGCGTTGCATCTACTCCTGTTATTCCTTGCAGAATTTCATCTTGCGTTTGCAGGCAATTGGAAATGATGTGTATTCACTATTGTTTGCAAAATGAAATTTACAGACTTACTAGTTGTTTTCTGGAAAAATCAGGTTAAATATGATAATATATCTAAATAATGTAATAAAAAATCTCTATTTATATAAATAATGTATTTCAAATTGTAATCTTTTTTACCCAACCCGTGTAACACGAGGTTAACCCAAGTGTAATATAATTAAAAATTGTTTCTAGAGTAAACTTTATTTTTGCTCCCTATGGTTTGATTAAAGTAACTATTTTCATCCATTAGTTTAAAAATTGTCATTTTGCTCCTTGACTTATGTATTATGTCTTTGTTAGCTCCAATCCACTAACACCGTTAACTTTTTTCTGTTAAATTAAGAGCATTTTAAACTTTTTAACATTAAGGACGTATTGTGTAATAAACTAAAACTACTAAAGGGACTAATTATGTACAACTTCAAAAACCTAATAAAAAACCTAAAAGTCAAAATCTCAGATTTCGTCATCTGCTTACCACCGCCCCACCACCTCAACCATCGTCCAAATCACCACCTCAACCACCGTCCAGATCACCACCGTCCATATCACAACCACGCCGACCACTAACCCAAAATCGCATATATCCCTCTTTCACTGTTGCGAACCTGCCACCTACTACAACTACCACCAAAATCAATGGCATCTTCCATGGCTAAATCGAACCAAAATCAAGCAGATCGAATCCATAAGTCCTCAATCATGGTGGTGGGGACGCGAATCTAGGGTTTGCAGGGGTGAATGATGGTGGTGAGCAACCACCAAGCCCTCTATCGTGGTGGCTGTGGCGCTGCGATTTAGGGTTTGAACCTCTCACGATGATGTTGGTGGTGGAAGATGATGATGTTTCTGCTGGTCGTAGGCAGTTGCAAGTGGCTGGTGGCTGGTGGTTGATGGGTCGGATTGAGGTTGAAGGTGATAGTTGCAGCGGCGATGGCGGTGGCTTATAGTGGCGGTGATAGGTGGTGAACTGATGGTGGTGGCTGCTGCGGACTGCTAGGGAGAAAGAAGAGGTTTGAAATTTATAAAAATGGTCCCTGAAGTATATAAGTGTATATACATTGAGTAAACTAGTTCATTTATATGAAATGACCAAAGTACCCTTACATTTAACAGAAAAAAATAACGAGAGTAAGTGAATTGGAGCTAACGGGGACAAAATGTATAAGTCAGGGAGCAAAATTGCAATTTTCAAATTAATGGATGAAAATAGTTAAAACGTATAAACCACAGGGAGCAAAAGAGAAGTTTACTCTTGTTTCTATTATGTACTTTTCAAATTATTTTGTAGCAATAATAAAATAATTTCTTGTAATACAATTTTTTCATGATTTATATGATTTAAAGTGGAAGCAAACAAAGTGACTTGATATAATATTTTAAGAGGGGTGGAATATTAACCAAGTTTATCAAATATTTCAATAAAGTCACTTAAAGTTTTTTTTATTGCTCTATAGTAACTAAACTTTCATTAAGTATCTCAATCATTTGTAATATTTTTATAAATTTATACTTTTTTTAATTTGATTGAGACAAACTGAACATATATAAATATTTGTTTTTTTAATCTGACTAAATTTCTACAATTTGAAAACTTTGTTATTGTTTCAAATTTTTTTTTTGACACCAAAGGAACATTGGAAGATTGGCTCAAATACAAGTATATGAATATCCCACACTGAAATTCAAGCACCTACATTATCCTATCATACTAGGAAAAAAAAGTTCACTTGTTTTATTTTTAAATTAAGATTCATATTATCCTATCATACTAAATTGCCATGTTAGTCACTCTGGTCTAGGTATTTTACCACTTTAGTTCAAGAATTTTTTTCTCATTTGTATCCCTAACATTTTATTTTTTTGTCATTTCCGTCCATTCCACTAACTACGTTAAAAAAAATACCGTTTGTGTAATTTGACATTAGAAGATGTTTTGAATGCTATTGGTCACGTGATGACGCAAGAGGAGGTGGTTGCCACCGGAGAAGATGTAGGAACGAATGCGATTAATTAGTTTCAATATTATTATCAAATGATAAAGGAAAGTACACAATTGGCACCTTTGCTACCTCTTAATTTTTTTTAGTCATTGTTCTTTTATGGTTTATTAACTGACACTCCCTTTAACAACTTGGATGAAAATGGTAAAAAGAAAACCCAAATTTGTGTTATGACCTAAATACCCCTAACAGAAAATTAAAATGTTTACACAAACAGAAAAGAACTTTTTGTACTAAAATACAAAAGTAACCAAACCACAAGGACTAAAATAGCAATTCACTCTATATTTTTTATGCCTCAATTATAATAAATTTTTTTTTACATAGAACAATATCACCTTAAGTGACTTTAGTCTTTAGAGATACAAAGTGAACCTTTTATACATTTTTTTCATCATTTTCTTTCAATTCCAAATTTTTATTCCATGCAATTAGACAAGTTTTGTCACTTCTACCTATTTAAGTTATTTTTAATATACAATGACATTTTTAAAACCTAATGAATCTAAATGAAAAAAAAAAAAAAACTTTTTTACACATCCTCCTCACCCCACATAAAAAGCATATAGTTTTTTATTTAACTCAATGTAACTTTACTTTGAACCAAAAATGATTCTTGTTTTTCCTGCCAATGATTTATTTTAATGGATTTATGCTAAAGCGAATATGAAGACCCTACTTGGATTTAAACTTGAATCAACTAAACCAAGTTCAATGGCAGTTATACTAATAATAATAATAATATGAAAACATGTCTTTTTCAAACACCCATAATCTACTGTTGGACTTATAAAAGGAACATCACCAGAGCAACTAACCATCATACTTCCTGCTCACCTGGAGACATTTTATAATTTCCAAATCAGCACCTCAAATCAGTTTAAGATTAAAACAACTATATTATCTAACCTTGACAAACTCTTGCTCCTGCTTCTGCTGGGACTGCGTTTTTTGGGACTTTTACTGACACGCTGAACAGTAAGTCCGATTCTATAACATTAGGGTAAAAAAAAATGAAAAATTAATAATAACAAATTAACTTACAGATGGTACAGGAGATCTAGATCTTGAAGGAGATCTGCAAAAGTTAGAGAAACAACAGTTTTAATTGATATCCTCTTTCTGATCCACTTCCATGTTCAGTATTAATAACAGAAATTCCAAATAATATAATTTCAAGTAATAAATAAGGAAGGCTTGATTCTTCTTCTTCTTCCACTTTACAATTGCAATCCATGTTCCCATAATACACAACCCAAAAGTCCATTTTCTTTTCTCAACTTTAGGATATAAAAACCATCACTTTCTCAATCCCAACTTGCCTGATTCTGGAGCTAATATACCATACCACTTTATATAAGCATGCAATTAAGATTTTATTTAAATCATCAACACTGACTGCAATTCAATGAAGAAATGTAACAAGTATTACACCATAGTGGCATTATCAAAATATCTAGGAGTTGTTAGTAAATTTATGGGTTCTTACATATAAATAATAAAATAAAAATATACAAGAGTGAAGGTATATGCCTTGATAAAGAGCGAGATCTTGGGCGACGAGAAGATTTTGCTTTTGGAGACTTGCTGCATTAGAAAAGCTCTATGTTTATTAAAAGGATTACAATTTTTGCAAACTGATTTTTGTAAGATTACTTCAATTCAAGTAGCTGATTGAATATAAGTTACCTTAGACTCCTGCTTCGACTTCTAGAACGGCTCGAATCATATTCTTTCACCTGCCAGTTAATAACTTAGTTAGTTAGTTAGTTAGTTGTGCATGTCGAGAGGTTAAGATAAAACTTACACGTATGTATCCACGTGAGAAAGCGTTCCGAAACTCAGTGTCATCCAGTTTCCGTATCTGTAGAAATGAAATGAAATGAAATGATTTATTAACCACATAAACTTCAAAACAAATCAAAGGTGGAAAACAAATTTACAGCATATTTCATGTCGTCATAGTTTGTGTAGTCCACAATGCCTGTGGTCCCTGCGGTATAAGAAAAAACAATTAATTTATAATGTTTTGTGTATGTATAAAACAGAATCATTAATCTTACCACCTCCCTCTCTAAAAACTTGGGAGAAACAAACATCGCCAGCTCGACGCATATGATCCTGAATAACAGACCAACAAGTGTTTAGAGTTGAGTTGTGTATGAATGCACATGCGCATGCTCACCGACCTTAAGGTCTTGCCATGATGCAGAAGAGGGTAACCCAGTCACCAAAACTGTGTCAATCATTAAAAAAACAATTATATTAGATTAGATTATACGCAGTTGAATGTTTATAAAATAGTTAATAAAAAACCTCTGTAATCAGATCGCCTTGAAACACCACCACCACCGCGACCACCACGGCCACTGCTATGGCGGTCTTTGAAAGAGGAGTTGCCACGACCACCATGAGCAAGTTCCACCTGACGGGATTAAACAACATAATAATATTTACATATCCAACACCATGATGTGATTTCTAAGTCTCACCAACCCGTAATTTGTGTCCATCAAAATCGTAGCCATCACGCCCACGGATAGCATCATCAGCATCACGGGCCTCCTCAAACTAAAAGATATATATATTCATTAAACTGGAAGAGTTTTTAAAAAAAAAGCAAGCAAGCACAAGTGTTAGCAAAATGAAGCTCACCTCAACAAAAGCATAACCTGGAGGTCTTGGTGGAACTTTCAGTTCAATGTGGACTATTGGACCATACTGAAATCAAATTAAACAAAGAATATGTATTATCCTTCCAAAATCTATTATTATTATACCAAGTGGAATGTACTAAATTTTTATATGCTTAATTTGTGCGTTTGCTATTTTTGACTACCTATCTAGTCTATACTATATTATAATAGATTTGAGAAGGACACAAATGTCATTTACCATAATTTTTAAGACTTTAACGTTTAAGAGTTTCCGTTCACATGCTCCGTTAAAGTCCCTCCAACCGTCTTCAACACAGACGTGTGCTTAAAAATCGCAGGCTCCTTTGTAACCGTTTATGTAATCGTGATATTCTATACACATTGCGCCTATTTCTTTCTATCCCCAATTCATATCGCTCACTTTCTCTCTATCTCTAGAATGATTCAGAGATGGCCTTATGCCTTTGAAAACTAAGCCCTAGCTTGAGCATACCCCGGCACCAATTCGTGTACTATTTTTGTACTCGAGGTTTAGCAGTAAAGAGAATCAAACAGACAACAATTAATGGCAGTAATTGGAGAAGACATATGATCTCAATTCAATGGAAGGTGCGTTTGTTCTATGGTATCTTATCTTCAATTGAGTTGGTGTTGCCTGTTTCTATTAGCGCATCTTGTCAATTTGTCTATCCAAAATCATATGTGAAGGTCTGGATATGGTTTCTGGAACTGATGGTTTTAGGTTCGTTAGGCTAGAAAGTGGGTCAATTTAAGAGTTAAGGTAAATTTACATATAGTTTATATGTAATAAGTTGACAAGTTATATAATTTGTTTAGTTTATGCTCAACAAATGCCAGGACAAGATTCATGAGTTTGTATACAGGGAAAACATATTTCCCCATTGAAGAATATAATAAGATAATGGTAATGGAAATTGAGAAGAAGTTGTTTGAGTGCAAAAAGAGTGGACAGTAAGAACTTTTATACTTCAGACTCAAATATGGCAAATTTCATTCATATTTCCATTAGTTATTAAAAATCATTAAAGGATATAGAAAATTATGAAGTAATTTCATATTATATATTAGCGTTCCCGGTGAGTCTTATGCTCTTGACTTTCTTTTTCATATTCGTTACTTATACATCAATAGTTAGCTTATTCATTGTAATCAACTTGAACCATTGGACCTTTAGACCTAGAATGTATGTTATGTATTGAATTAGTGTTCAAGCTTTGTATATGTTGTATCCATATCAAACTTGTATGCTATTCATTTTTGGAAGTCCATCTTTATCCATTCTATATTCTGCCTCTTGGTGTTATCCATTATTCACGTGACTTGCTGTTCAAAGACTTCTCACATATTTGACCCTTCATTTTTAGATCATAGTATCACTTAGTTCTAGATTTCTTGAATATTAAGTCTTGAATCTTGATTTATGTTTCTGTTCGATTAGTACTTGTGTGTATTTTGAACATGCATTGAGTACTTGTATTGTAATATGTACATCTACGTGCCTTGTAACTCCAAGATCAACATTATGAGAGAACATCGTTGCTTTATAAACATTATTATGTCCATGAAAGAGGATCTTTGTTGGGTTTTTTTTTTTCATTTTTTCTTTGATATTTTTGCAGGTTGGCTGCTTGCTGGATTGTTGTTTCTTTGGGGCCACTAATTATCGGGAGTTTATCTTGAAAATTCAGACAACCAGGAGTTAAACAATGTCTACCTTCTTTTTGAGTTCGTTCTAATTAAAATAAGGTAATCTCTACCTTCTTCTTTTATTTGAGTTTTGTTATAACATGGCATAATTATTGCCTAATTGTATGTGTTCTAAGGATGGACCTCAAAGTTGAATGTTCTAATTCTCCTCTTTGTTCTTATTTCTGTTATGATGATATGACATCATCACAAACCTCAGATTTTAGAGTTTAGGTTCACATCTTTATGTCAAAAAATGTGTGTTATGGTATATGCAATTATGCAAGTTGTATTGTTTTTTTAATTTAATTGCTTTGACTGATGGATTTGTGGTATAATTTGATATTTTCACTACGTGTTTCCTAATTAATGTTTATTTTATGCGTGCAGTTTTAATTATGTGCTATTGCTTTATTTGTTTCACTTTTATTTTTAGGTTCCTTGAATTCATCAATTTTTAGAGTATGTAATATGTTAATTTCTTTTAAAGGAAAATGTCACAGAATAGTAACCAACTTTCAAAAGTATTGTTTAATGCTATTATTTTTACAAGCTACACTTATTCATTTCACTTGATCAGAATATTTGTTGGATTTTAAGTACGTATTACATATTGCTATACTCTTTAGAGAGTTGATATTGCAAAAAAAGGGTTTTAAGTTTATTTTACTAAATTGATTTTGGGCGATTGAATTACATGTGTATCAAAACATAATGATACTATTCTTTATAGATCTTGTGTACTAAGTTTATATTTTCCGAATGTATTTTGAAGATTTTTTGAGTTATTTACATAGGATGTTCAACACGAGTAACTCGAAAACATAATCAACTTTGTCAGCGCCCGCGCGGGTATCTAACTAGTATCTATAATGAATAATTAAAATCCAGATCTCAAATTAAATTGAAAGCTATGGTTGTGATGTTGCAGCCTCAAGTAGTTTTGATTTACTGGTTGTGAATGTGATTTTGGTGTTCAGTTTTTAACATTTGAAACCGAAAGTAATTTACCTTGTAGAACAAATCTTCCACTTCACGCTCTCGAATATCCCCAGGGAGATTACCAACATAAAGCGTTCTGCTAGAGCGACTCATTTTTCCTGGTAACCATTACAATTTATAAACCACCAAAGATCCAGATACCAAAACAATTTACAATTACAAAATGAAATTGCTACGTAACATCGCATAAAGACAGTAAAACCTATTACTGATGATGAATACAGCCATGCGTATATGAATCCACAGCTGCTTACCTTGCCGAGCTGAGGATCTTGCGGTCAGGGAGATAGAATTTCGGCAATTAGGGTTTTGACGAGTAAACGATGTATTAGCACAGTATTTTGTTCGAAACTAATAAAAACATTGAGTTGCTCTGTGACTAGCTTAAAATTCATTTAGGTTAGTATGTTGTAACTCAAAAAATAAATGTTTAACACTTTTATATCTATAAATTATGCTTTCAGATTTTAGAATTATTTATTATAAATTTTTTAGATATAAATTACTTAAATTCAGTTAATAATTATACAAATTAAACACTGGTGGAAACACAATGAACTTACAATGCCCCATGTTAAATTATATGAATTACACTATTTGGGTCAGAAAAATTAAAGTAATCATCAATTTCCGCGGAGTATGGTATGTAATCGAACCAAAAGCAAAAACCAAAATTCAGTGAGAATAACAGCAACAAAGCAATTCCCATGCAGGTTTGACATGTAGGAGTTACTAGGGTTAAGGAGGCACGTATACATACATTTGAGTGTGAATTTGAAGCATTAAAGATGAGTGTTAACGAGTCACTTGATATGTATGCGAGAAAGATTAATGAGATTGCTTCACATGCAGACAATCTTGAACATACATTGGATGAAAAAAGATTGGTTAGGAAACTTTTGGGTTTAGTACCAGAAAAGTATATCCAGATAGTACCAACAATTGAGCTGTTTGCAGACCTTAATATGATGCATTTTCAAGAAGCAGCTTGAAGATTAAAGGTTTTCGAGGAACGTACTAGGAAGCAAACCATGGATGAAGACGTGTATAGTAAGTTGTTGTTTACTAAAGAAGATGGAAAAGAGAAGGTTAAACAACGGAAGTGCAAGTGTAACGACTGGCCAATTTCCGGCAGTCAACCGATCAATTTCCGACCTTTGACTATTTGTAAATTGGCGGTAC
>WOUH02000036.1:61354-83062 GCA_009936405.2 Stevia rebaudiana
ACGAATCAAGTCTCCGATACTGAGGTCGAACTCTTCATCCAAAGGGTTGTTCAGTGTATAGGTACGAGTATCGTCGACGATGAGAAAAAGAATGGGCCCGTCATTTATTTTTCTAATTCTTTGCTGCGGCCCAAAGCTAATAAAAAAAATGGCCCAATGTATAAATATAGTGTCAAATTTGTAAAAATAGGCGTCAAATGATAGGGCTTATTTTGATCTCATATACATGTTGTGTCAATTTTTTATATTGAATTTGTTAATCATAGGACGACTCCATTTTCGCTAATCCGATACGACCACTAGTATCATAGTGTTGTAACAACAAAAGATATTATTATTTAGTATAATAATAATAATAATAATAATACCGGTTTTATGTGTGCGTTCATTAATAAAAGATGAAAACAAGAAACAGGGGAGGAGTATTTATATTTATTTATTTAGGAGCGTTGAATGAAAATGAAGAGATCAAGAATGAAAGCAGAAATCCTAGGGGCGAATCTGATGGCAATAATCTCCATCTTCATCCTCATCCTCTTCCCAACTTGGTCTTTCTCACTTCCTTTCATCGTTCTTCACGGTAATTCTATTTTTCTCATCTTATTAGGGTTTTCTGTTTTTTACCCTAATCCGACTGACTGCTTATGATTGTTTGGTTTCCTATCATATCATATCATACTTTGTATTACAATTTACAACACAGTGTGTTAATCAGTAGAAATTGTAAAGACGAATTTCATTTACTCTATATGATGTGAATCTTTAATATGAGAGATACCAATGAGTGATGTTGATATGGTTTTGTATGTATATTATAGTTTTATCTAGAAATAAAAAAGAAACTGATGTTGCAAATAGCTATAAATATAATGGTATGGTCCTTTGTATGACAGGTATTGGTGATCAGTGTTCAAATAAAGGAATGTCAAAGTTCACCCAGGAACTTAGCGACATGTCAAGGTCTCAAGGATTTTGCATGTGAGTATAGAAATGAAATGAAAGAAAAAAGTAATGTGTTTGATTGATTAACTGTAGTCTGTATAATGAAGTTTCATTTTGGTGTAGTGAAATTGGAAATGGGGCATGGGATTCCTGGTTTATGCCTCTACTAGAACAGGTAGAATGTTGTTGTTGGTTATAATCAATCTACTTATTGAAATGAAATCATCTACTTTTTATTAATATTCATTTTTTTCTATGTTTCTCAGACTCAAGTTGTTTGCGATAAGGTGGAGTGAAGCTTCCTTCATATATGCGTATTTATGTTTGTTTGGGTTAAACATAAACGGTTGGTTCAGGTGAAGAAAATGGAACAACTGAGCAATGGTTACAACATAGTTGGACTATCGCAGGTATTATTATTATTATTATACTAGCAATAGATTTTGAAAGAAAAGAAAAAAGGTGGGTGCTGAATTTAGTGCATGCAATTGCAGGGCAATCTAATCGGGCGAGGTGTTGTAGAATTTTGTGATGGGGGACCTCAGGCAAGTACAACCCTCCGAGTTTGTTAATTTGGTTTAGATTATTGGTAAGTATGGTTTAAGAATTACAGGTTAATAATTTGATATCATTGGGAGGACCTCATGCTGGTACAGCCTCAGTGCCCCTATGTGGTGTAACTACTCTACTCTATTCAACCTGTTCTTCTTCTTCTTCTTGTTGTCTGAATCTCAAGTAACATTGTTTTGTTTTTGCAGTCTGGCATTTTCTGCAAGATTGCAGATGTACTTATCAAGTCAGAGATCTACACTGACTATATCCAGGTATAAATGGATCTATTCATTATTAGTTCATTAATTAACTTAACTAGTCTAACATGTTGATGTTTTGCACAGGAACACTTGGCCCCCAGTGGTTATCTAAAACTGCCAAACGTCAGCCCCCTCATCTCATTGTATTATATCATTTTAAATTATGTATTGTTTATTAATGTTTGTTTGCAGGACATGGATGACTACTTACAACACTGTCGCTTCCTCCCAAAGCTTAACAATGAAATTCCAGGAGAGAGAAACTCAACTTACAAAGACAGATTCAGCAGCTTACATACACTCGTTCTTATCATGGTACTGTACTAACTATTATTATTTAGGAAAATATGCATTAGTAATTTAGTGTCTCCTGCAACAGTTTGAACAGGATACGGTTCTGATACCTAAACAAACTGCTTGGTTTGGATACTATCCAGATGGACTCTTCTCTCCAGTTTTGGCTCCCCAACAGGTTGGTTGCTACTTATTATTATAATTATAATTATAATTATTTTCTTTAAATTGCAGACCAGACTTTATATAGAAGATTGGATTGGTCTAAAAACATTAGATGAAGGCGGAAGAGTGAAGTACATCAATGTGTCAGGAAATCATCTCGGGATTTCAGAAAGCGACGTCAAGAAACATGTCATCCCTTACTTGATCAAGGATGACGTGGATGTATTAGAGTATTTAGATTGAATTGCCACGTCTATGTTTCCGTTTCCTCTGAAGAATATGTTATTTTAATTGCACCACCAAGCTAATGTAATTGTAATTAACAACACATCTTCATACAGTTATTCAAAAGACAATTCAGCTTGTTTGTTTTAGTATTACATTCAACCAGTGCGGTTTTTCTTTTTCTAGTAGAGACGGATGTTATATGAGTGCAACAAACAAAACTCACAGATACTTTCATCATCATATATGTATTCATAGGGCTTTAGTTATCACAACCACCGAACCATCATCTGCAAATATTGGTTTTTTTCCAGCTTTAGGTACCACTGCCTGATGCCAATAGAACCGGATTGACCTCATATGTTGCATATATCAATCAATCTATCAAACCAACAAGTTAAACAACAAATAGTCACCAGATAACATATTACAAGGCTCTGAACAAACACCCTTGTCATTACGATAACAACAAAATTAAATAAAATAAAGTAAAATATTATATTATAATCTGTGTGCTATTAACAGCTATTGTTTGATGCATGTAAACCAAAGACTTCCATTTGCAACTAAACACATTTTATTAAGTGTAATTTCCCATGTCATTCAGCAAACAGGTGCACCAAACCTTCCCCTATATATGTAAAGGGTTCAAACTCTAAATACTTAAAGAGTAAAATTAGGGAACTTCATCCTGCAAGAACCAAACTATCACAACTTAATGAACTTTAAACATTTCTCATTTATTTATACGTTATTACGACACATATTTTTTTTTAATTCTTTAACATTGTTTCATTATATTTGTTTGAAAGAGATAAAATTTATGATTTAATAAGGTTTTTTTAACATAACTTCGTTATAATCATTTAAAGTTCAGTTAGGTCTAATTTTTTTGTTTGCGTGTAAAAAATGGTTTTATCGTAAAAAAATCACCGAGTAATATTATTTTTATTGTAAAAGATGTGAAGATTATGTATTTTTAGGTATTGAATTCCAAGAGCCAGCGAGCGAGCAGATATGGCGAAATCTTTGGAGCTTCCTGTGATCGATCTGTCATCATCAGATCCTATCTCCACCGCTAATTCTATCCGCAAGGTTTTTGTTTTTAACTAACTCTTTCTTAGTTAAACGGATGAGTAATCACAGGAGATGATATTGAGTCAGTTAATATAAATAGGAAAGCATATGGATATACAAAGAATAGAATCCTAATTTGCAACAAGAAAAGAATACTTAATTTTTTTTTTTAATTAATTTAATGATAGGCGTGCACAGAATATGGGTTCTTTTACCTGATGAATCATGGGGTGGAGTTTCAAAATGTGTTTGATCAAACCAGAATGTTTTTTTCCCTTCCGCTTCAACAGAAGATGAAACTGAGTCGCAATGGAAACATTGGTTTTTCTCCAGTTTATGCTGAGACCCTTGATTCTTCTACCACTTCCAAAGGTAAGGTTTGGTTTGGTTTGTTTGAGTTACCATTGATTTAGCCATTGAATGAGTCTCATCTCAACAGGGGATTTCAAAGAAACATTTCATATCGGCCCTCTAGAACCTCCTACAAAAAACCAATGGCCTTCTAAAGGTACTAACTACTATCAATCCCCCTCCTGGTTGTTTATATTTAATTATATATTTCTTACAGAAATATTACCTTCTTGGAGATTCGTAATGGAAGAGTACTACCAAAAAGTCTTGTAAGTTTATATATATATCTATATCTATATTTATTGGTTGGTTGGTTTGTTTGTGAAAGAATTATTAATTCTTTCATTGTGACAGGGGTGTTGGGAAGCGGTTGAGCCGTTTGATTGCAATGGGTTTGAATTTGGAGGAGGACTTCTTTGAGAAAGTAGGGGCTTTAGACAACCCATATGGTTTTCTACGACTCTTGCACTATCCTGAAAAAGGTTAATAGTAAATTATTAATATTATTATTATTTTAATGATTTACTAAATAATAGTAAATGAATAGGGTGTGGTGAAATGGAGGGCGTATACGGTGCTTCTGCTCATTCTGATTATGGAATGATCACTCTTCTCGCAACAGATGGTGTTCCTGGCCTTCAGGCAAGCGCCAAACACCAATTATATTTCTGATTCTGATTCTGATTCTGATTCTGATACATTTTTATTTTCAGGTCTGCAGGGATAAACTTAAGCACCCACAAATTTGGGAGGATGTGATTCATGTCAAAGGGTGAGTTCCTCTTTTGTTTTGTTTTGTTTTGTTTTGTTTTGTTTTGTTTTGTTTTGGTGTTAAGTAATCTTCTTTTGGTTCAGAGCCTTCATTATTAACCTTGGGGACATGATGGAGAGATGGACTAATTGTCTTTTTCGGTAAAATTAAAATTAAATGCTCTTTTTTTAGAAATTATGTCACAAACTCACTCATCCCTATCTATTGCAGATCAACACTACACCGAGTTATGCCAACTGGAAAAGACAGATATTCTGTAATCACTTTCTAATTCTTTTATATTTCATTTTTGTTTTCCTGAACTGGAAGTGAAAAATACAAATAACTATTTTCTCTCAATCATATGCAGATGGCATTCTTTTTGGATCCTAACCCAGATTGTATAGTAGAGTGCTTGAAAAGCTGCTGCAGCGACTTGTCTCCTCCACGGTATGTATGCATATGCGTATGTGTTTATATCATTTTCTTGAAAGATTTGGTTGTTATGTAGGTTTCCTCCTATTCGCAGTGGGGACTACCTCAGGGCGCGTATCAATGCTGCATATTCCTCATAGACGTTGGGGTACTTTATGGATATATTTTCTGTATTTTTTTTTTAATTTTATAAAATAGCATGTTCATTACAAACTTGGACTTTCAAATAGTTTTCCCTAAACCATGAGGCGAACAGTCAAACATCCTGCAGCCTTAATTTAATAACAAGATTACTCTGTTACATGGAAAAAAAAGGTTTCTCAAGTCATAGTAATATACTAAAAAAGTTATGAATTGACTTTAAGGGAACCATAATTCTTCTGTAACAAATTGTAGAGGTTTTTTTTTTTTTCTTTTTTATACGCACATGTTTCTAAGGGTATTATATGATTCATATGTTAAATGGATCTTTATATGCAACTGAAATCACATAAGTTAAAATTCTATTTGAAATATGGTTTTAGTTAGTTTTGATTTAAAGAAACCATAGAAATATAAGGGTTTTTGTTGAAGAACCAAAGTCTACTTACGAATTAAAAAACAATTAAAGCTAAAAAAATAGTAAGCATTCATATTTCATTTTTCATCTGAGTTAAACAAAAGGAAAAATTTTCACAGAATAGAGTAATCCACTCTCTTATAAGTGTTTTAATTAAAGAAATGTTTTTTATATAGAAATTGTTACACAGTTATGATCGAATATTTAGAGACAAAATGGATACATTTCAATGACAATTTGATCTGGAAGATTCTTACTTCACATTCACTCATACCTAAATTATATATTATTTTTCGCTTTTTGCACATGCGTAAATTGAGCCTCTATTGTAATGAAAATGAATAAAAAAGCACATTCGAATCTTTGAAGAATGCAATAACAAGGGGAGGGGTTGTGTTTTTTTTTCTTTTCTTTGGGCAGTATATATAGTACGTATGAAATAACTAGTAAGTGTGAACTTAAGGTATTTGCCTATTAACAAAAACAAGTTAAATGAAAAATCAGCTTCTTTGTTTTTAAGAGCACAATTTTAACAACCACAAATCCTTGACCCTAACACCAAATGAAATATGAGCTACTTTTTTATATTGAAAACATAAGTAATCTGGAAATTAAACTTGCTAGCTATGAGCCATGCAAATCAAAAGTGTTACATTTAATTTAATTAATTTACGAAAAAAACAATATGACTTTCTGATTGCAATAATCTTTATTTTTTGCACGCTAACTAAAGTTCCACAAGAAATGATCTTCCGGCCAGAATTCAGTGATCTTCTCCGGCAATGTGTTTATGTAAAGATCCGGCAAATCAAGAAATGGGTCATCTGTTAGAGATGAAGATGAAGATGAAGAAGCTGGGTGGTTTGTGGCGGCTTCAAGGGCAGCCGCTTGGATGTCTCTTGGCGAATTAGAAGCTGGCTTGGGAAGCTGGTGAGCCATTTCCGGGAAGTTGAGGATAGCCGAGTGACCTTTGACCGCCACTGCGGCTACATCATGGGCTCGAGCCGCCATCTCTGGTGTGTCGAATGTCCCCAGCCATATCCTCGATTTTTTCTTTGGCTCGCGTATTTCTGACACCCATTTTCCCCAGCTCCGCCTTCGTACGCCACGGTACATGACCGGGTGATTGGTGTCGGGTTTCTTGCTCTTTTTGGCTCTGTCGACCTTCTGGCTTTTGGTAATTGCCTGAAGATTCATATTAATTAGCTAGACTGGTGGTGGTTAGCCGTTAATTAATATGAGAGCATGTTGGGAATTGAATTCAAGTGAGCTTGGAAGAAGAGGTCTTGCACAGGAATATCAGACCAAGTCTCGTTTATATAATATATATACAACCCTTTCATTTGTTTCTTTTTCTTTTTCTTTACCTCCCTTTTTCTCTCCTCTTTTCATATTTAGTAACTATGATAATAACATAAATTAGTTATGTATGCAACTATAAATATCACCAGACCCATATTTATATAAGATTGTAATATTGTTGGGCTTAATTCCCGAGTACAGGTCTATCACAAGCTGGTGATATGGACCGACCCACGTACATTTAGTTTTAGGGTTTAAGGGTAATTAGGGCTAAATAATTTGTTCACCAAGTTAGGAGTTTCTAAATAAATTAACCGAGTTAGAGTTATTCATATGAAAGATCACAAATTGTAATCAGGGTTTGAGTGAGTTTTTCTTTGGTTTTAATAATATTGAGAGTTATTCCAATCTATTATGTGTTCTTAATCTTGATCATGTGACTTCAAATACGAGCAGTACGTATTGTAAAAATACTTAGAATATTCCATGTAACATATTTATGCAAGGTACATAATAATAATAATAATAATAATAATAATAATAATAATAATAATAATAATAATAATAATAATAATAATAATAATAATGTAATTATATTAATTGCAGAAATGTTACAATACGGAATTTAGATGGAAAAAATGGGGCAACATTGATTTATGCACAAATAAGTGGGTGGAATAAAGTGATTGGAAAAGAAAAGGCTTACATGAATGACTATTTAGGGCAACTCCTTACATAAAGGAAACCATTGCTTTAACAATGTGTACTTGATAGTTGATACAACAAAACTCCTTAAATTTGGTAATTTTTTTAATCAGAAAAAGGTTCGCAAAGTCGAAGTAATTTATATGGCTTACCTAACAAGACTCATTTGCCAAACAGTTCAAGTGTTAATGAAATAAAGTCACTCAATTCTTTTTAAGTTACTCGGGTTTTGCTACGAGTATCAATCATGTGTAACTTTTTAAAATATTGAAATTTGTTAAAATTAATTTAATTAAATAAAACATATATGAATATTTCTAAAATGATCTCAACCATCTAAGAGCATTCACATTAGCTTTCTCATCCTCATTTTTACTTTTTCTAATTAAATAATACTTTTTCATATCTTTATTATTATCTTTCTCTCTCATTCACTCACAACCACTTTAAAAAATTATTAAAATAATATCATTACCTTTTCTCTTGCATACATCAAAATCCCCATCTCCAGATTTTTTCATAACTTTGGGGGAAAAACAACCAAAACCCTAAATATTTCTCTCCTCTCTACTCACAACCACTCTCAACTACACCCTAAATTATGCAGGTTCCCCTCACATAAATATGGGGAAGCTACTGTGAATGCTCTAATCTCAAGATCAACGGTTATAATAGGGTTTCTAAAGTTTTCTCATCTCGAGAAGGTTTTCATATTATCCTTCCCCTATATATATATATATAGCGGTTGTTTCTCCTAAAAACAATATTTTGCCTAAAAACAATAGGAACAAATCTTGACCTTTCATTTGATTAATCAATGGTTAAGATTCAATGGGATTGAAATGCAAGTGGAAAAAGAATGAAAAAGGTAATGGTAGACTCCCACTTGTTTGACTTTTTAAATTTCTCTCCACCTTATTTTAAATAATCATAACTTTTTCATTTGAAATTATTTTCTTATAAAAATTGCACCTTAAAAACGAATGTTTTTTCCTCTTTAATTTGAGTATCATAGTTATATATTTTTTTTTAAACTTAAAAAGAATCTAGTAAAAAGGAATATAGTACAAAATATTCTAGAAAAAAAAATCTATTTTTTTAATGACGGGAAAGGAAAAATTTATAATACAACACATCTATATCTAGTTGTTTTGAGAATACAATGTATGTACATTTAGTTGTTTTGACAATACCGTACATGTACATTTATGGTGCAAATTTTATAAAAAAATAATGTAGTATGAAAAAGTTATTGATGTTTAAAGAACGTGGGGGAAAGTTAAAAAAAGTCAACAAATGAGTTTTTACATGAATGCCCTTTCTGTTTTTTTACCATAAGTAAATGGATTGCCAAGATTTGTTCCTATTGTTTTTTGTCAACTATTTGATCCTTCCCCTCTCGCTCTCTCTCTATATATATATATAGTGTAAATATACTATGAAAACTCTATCGAGTTGAGAAACCATAGAAACTCTAAAGAACGCTAAAAAACTCTAAGTTAAAAAATTATATATATATATTTTTTATAAAAGGCTCACTTTTAAATGCATTTTCGTCAATTTTTATAAAAAAAAAACAAAAAAGCGCCGAGTACTTTTTAAAAAAAAATACCCCTAGAATAAAAAATAAAAAACCCGTTTTTCAGCGAGATAATTGTTTCAAAGACGATAAATGACTCAAGAACAATCGATTAATCAAAAACGATAAATTGAACCAAAGGTTCCAAGAACAATATTCTTCATTCAAACTTAATCAAAAACTAATATGAAACTTAATTTCAAGTGTTTAAATAGAAAACATTTTAAACAGATAAAAACTAAAATTCAAATAAATAAATAAAGATAAACTATAATTTAAAACTATAATTGTTGTTGTTGTTGTATAATTTAAATTAAGTAGATAATAATCATAATGATGTAGTTTATAAGACTCGTGTTTTGTGTCATATTTCACAAATCTAAATCCTCGTTAAATAAAAGAGCCATTAGAACAAATCGACGCTCTTTACACAATGTTATAATAATGAATTTTTTATGATTTTCAGAATTTTCTGTATTTGTTAAAATATAAAAACGTATGTTATTTTACAGTTTTTTTTTTTTAAGTTTGGGGGTTGAGATGTAAGATCCTTACTGGTTGTGATAAAAGTGAAGGGACCAATCGAAATGAATGAAGAAATGTCAACTTGTAATTGATTGAAGAAGACAATTCTCATGCATTTCCTTTTTTGTTCATAGTTGATGCTGTCTTCGTTTCATCATTATTTGGGACCTCATATATCTTCCTTTCAAACAACTCCACATAATTTAGTTTTCTTTGCATGCCTTGGTGTAACGAATGCTAACCAAGTTAAATATCAGTCTTCATTTGCTTACGGAATTACGGAGTATATGAATTACTAAAGAGTGAATTGTCGTTTACGTCCCTATGGTTTCATCGTACTATCAGTTTGAGTCCAAACTTTTCATGTTCATCCATTAAGTGTTTGTGGTTTGCATTTTGTATCCATTTGAGTTCAAATGACTAACGGATTTAGATTCTTCTGTTAAATTTTATCAGAATGACTAAAATGTTCATAGTGACTCAAATAAGTATATTTGAGTGGACAATTTTACAAAAGAAAATTAAATTTATGGGACCAATTTTATAGGAATGGAACTTCTATCCTTACTAAAAAATGAACAAAACCCACCCCACTCCCTCTCTCTCTCTCTCTAATTCTACTCTTTCTCTCTCTAACCACCACGGTACACAAAGAACAATTCCAGAAATTGAACAATCTGTATTACAAACTCCCCAATTGATTTGGCGGTTTGTTCCTATTGATCAAGACGAGACTAGGTGTGGTTTGACCTTGGATTGAGGTCGAGTATAGACGGAGATCGATCCTGAGTTTCAGTTGGCAGCCTCAATGGTGGAGTTTGAGAGCGATTGGTGCGTTTTGATGTTATCTGCTGTGTGGTGTTCTTGTCAAGTTGCGAATGGACCAAAGGAGTTGTAGGTGGTGTTTTTATACTCGATTGACAACGGGTTCAAAGGTTTCACGTGTGGTTTCGAGGGTTGAGCATTAACTTTGGTGGTTAAGTGTATTAAATGAAGGATTTGAAGCCGCAGGTGGTCTCGAGGTGTCTTGGGGATATCGTGTGCGTGTGGGGGGAGGACCGAGGAACGGTAAAGAGGGCATTTAATGGTGGCGGTGGGCGGTGAGAGAGAAAGGGTCCACGGACCCAGATTGGGTCGTGGGTCGCTTGGGTAAAAGAAACAAGTAAGGAAAAATGTCACTTTCGGCCCATGTGGTTCCCATGGTCTCAATTTGAACACCATGTCGTATTTAATAAGGATAGAAGTTCTATTTCTTTAAAATTGGCCACATAAACTTAATTTTCTTTTATAAAACTTCCCACTCAAATATAATCATTTGAGTCCCCATGGGCATTTTCGTGTTTTTAATAAAATTTTAACAAAAAAATCTAACTCTGTTAGTCATTTGGACTCAAATAGATACAAAATACGAACCACATACCCATAATAGATGAAAATAAAAACTTTAAACTCAAATCGATAGTATGATGAAACCACAGGGGGACGTAAACGGCAATTTACTCTTACTAAAATTATAACTTCTAGTACTAATATTGTTTACTATTATTATTTTTATTTCAAGAAAAAGCTATGTTTATTAGTAGGGAATACTGATAGTGAGGTTGGAATCGTAGTTTTTTTCTTTGAAAAAATAAATTTAGTGGTATATATATATTTAAATCACGACTATCTTTTATAAACTTTTTGCAATCGCTCTTAATCCACCCCCAATCTTCATTTAATTTCTAAATTTTAGTCATAAAATAAAGTTGAAAAATACCCAACTAATAATATAAATCCAATTTAAACTAATTGGAAGTCATTGTTAATTTTAATAAGTTAAATAAACTCACATTAGTCTATATTAAAAAAGTTCATTAATAATTTAAATAAGTTAAACCAAGTCCATCACTAGCCCATTATGCTTTTATATATGAAATTTGGTTTGATTGTCTTTTTTTAACATGGTTTGACCCGATCCGACTCAAACCAACCCAAACATAAGAACAATATACAACAAGGGTAAGGATCAAATAAGAAGACTCCTTATTATAGAAAGGGTAGGAAGAATTTTAATATACTTAGTTTTTTTAGGGGAAGGGGAGTAGGTTTTTTGGGGTGGGGGTGGGGGCTTAGGTTTTTTTTGGGAGGGGGTAGGTTTTTTGGGGTGGGGGCTTAGGTTTTTGGGAGCGGGAAAGGATTCAAAGAGTTGGTCCCCACGCCGGTAGAATGAGCTCAATCGAGGTCCGTTTGATAACCTTCCTACATTTTCTTACTATAAGACGCCTTCGTAGCATAAGATCACCACTCTATAACAATATTCAAATGCGCTCAAAAAATTTCCGTTGCCCATGAAAAAACCGCTACTAATTACTTGTGCATTAATCTAAGCAATATGGTTTAACATATTACTTTGTTTTCATGTGAGTTATTAATTCTAATATGCACATTCAGTCTTTGTTAATCACATATATAAAACCTAACAACTTGATATCAAGCTATAATCAATCAACAAGTTACACCTAAGATACATTCATATGGTGTGCATAAACAACCTATGGAAAGAATCGACGGTTATGATAATCAAACACATGTGGTTCCTTGATTAACATAAGACTTGTTCAGAAATAAGAGTCTATGGTTACGACTATGATTATTGCCCAAAGGCTTGCCGCCCAAAGGCTTGCCACCCAAAGATGTGCCAGTAGGATTTGAACCCGGGTCTCCTATGAAGAGTTCTAACCACTCGGCTACCTTATGATGGTTGACAAGAGGGATAAACACATGTTGATTTTCCACAAATGAATATTACAATAAAAGAAAAGGACAAACATTTACTTGGAAAGCCTCTATACCCGCTTGGAAATTAAAGGTCATGAAAAGAGGACCATTCTCCTAACACACAGGCATGTACCCACGCTAAGAAGCAATCACAATGACAAAACCTTTTTTGGACCATTGCAACATAATAAATGGGTGCAATTATGATCCCTTCTCCAAGAGTGTGTGTGATGGTTTTGTTGATTCATACGCATGAGGTGTTTGTACCACATAAATTAGTATTAGCCTTTTGTAAAAGTATGTATCTTATTTTGTGAAATTAAAGTCCAAGAAATATGAACAATGAATTTAGTGAATAACTCACTGTATTAACCAAAAAATAAGTCAAAACAGATTACAAGTTGTTTCGATTGAAAACTTTAACTTGGTTATGGTTTTTATATTACCATCCCTTAAATAAAATTGAAAGATTACAATAAAGTAGCAGGCAAACGAGCAAGAAGCTGCGCCGCCAACAATATAGATCTCACTCAAGTGATTTAAAAAGAAAAGGGAGGAAATTATCTTTCAAGAATTAGTTTTAGTTGATACGATTATGGTGGCCACTGGAGCATCATATGAGTATGTGAAGTAGTAATTACTAACAGTATTATATATTCATAATATTGAGGGAATCCGGCATGAGGATTAATACACATGAGTAGAATTCTGTTTAAAAGTAATTGGTGGATTACCAATACCTAGTTAATGGTACCATTTGCGTAGCAGTCTTTAAGATGCTCAAGTGCTTGTCGGATGGAATCTTCATCCTGCCTCGAATATTTCAAGCAAATCAAACGCTGAGCCACTCTGTACATCATCTGAATCCCTTCATATTGCGCATTGTTCACTTCCTTCCTCTGCACCTCCTGTGTATAAAATTCAAAATTCAAAATAAATAAATAAATATTTACTTATGCATTACCATTACCTTGTCTGTAATCCTTGAGGTGATATTTCTGGCTGTCTCAATAACAGACCTCGGTAAACCTGCTACTCCTGCTAATAGAAGCCCATAATGTGGTACATGTCGTGATCCATCTTTCAGCTCAAACTGTATATGTATGTCCTTTAAAAACATAAACATAAATATATATATATACAATCGGTTATGTACCTTGAAATCCAATCGGTTGTTCTTTACTTCAACATCAAAGTGAAGAATCTTCACATTTGGATACATGGTGGCTAGTGCTGATAGGTTTTCCATGTGTGTCGCAAATATGGTGTAACTGAAACCAAACCAAATTTCAATCACATTGATTAGCATTAGCATTAGCATGAAATACAAGGGTTGGGTTACGCTTTGAGTTGTAATAGTTTTTCACAGCAACTCCATGCAATTGCAAGACCATCACAGGAAGATGTAGCCCTGCCCAGCTCATCCATCACAACAAGACTCCTGTACATTCCTTCCCAATTATGTTTATGTTTATGTTTATGTTTATTTTTATGTTTATTTTGCTGTACCTTTCAGAGATATTCTGCAAGATAAAAGCCGTCTCTTTCATCTCTGTCATGAACTGCAAAATCAAATTCATAAGTAAGAAAGAATATTGGAAACAAAAGAAAACAGGGAGTTAGTTGTACATACCGTACTAGAATTTGATTCAAGATTATCGACGGTGCCCATCCTTGTAAAAACACGATCAACCACCCTTAGGGTTGCAAAGCGAGCAGGAATGTAGCAACCAATTTGAGCAAGAATCACAATTAGACATATCTGTTGAAGGTATGTACTTTTTCCACTCCTGAAGTTGACAGCCAACGGTGTTGAATCAAAGCTAACGATTAATCAAAGCTACAGAATCTTTTACTTACATGTTGGGGCCCATGACAATCACCATATTTGAAGCCTCTGAAAGAAAGATATTGTTGGGCTACAAAAAAGGAGAATCTTCTTTATACACATAAAGAAAGAAAGAAAGAAAGAAAGGAGTGTGACATACAACAAATTCATTGTGCAGAGTCTCCAGTATAGGGTGTCTTCCAGCATCAATTGCCAATGGTCCATGTTCTATTAGTATTAATAGTATTATTATTAGTAAACATAAAAGCAAATTAGCATGAATTGGTAAGATTCGGTTGCCTGTGAAATGAGGCCTGGTGTATCGATCTACAGGCTTGGTTGAAATGATGTGAGCAAATGAATTAACAATCATGTCTAAAAGGCATAGAATCTCAGCTAGCACCGTCAGCACACACACATCCTCCCGTATGCCATCCATTAGTGCTGCACAACCACAACAATATATAATCTCAACACTACACAATCATCTACATCTCCATTACCTTCCAAACAAACCTCTGTATGTACATAACATTCTTTCGCTGCAGACTTGTTTCTTGCATTTAACTGCACATTTTATCAACCTCAGGCAACATAAGATATTTTAGGTTGTATTTGAATATTGATTTCCTTTCCACACTAGTCTAATAAAAAACAAGATTACTCACAGATGCAAGATCCAGAGTTGAGCAATGTATAGTGTTCCCATGCTTGACAACCTAAGCAGAAGAAATCAGTGGGGTATGAAATGAACAAGTATAAGTATAAGTATGTGTACCTGAATAAACTTGCTGGGAAGCTTCCCCTGTATGTCCTTCTGAGGGATACTAAAGTAAAACCCATGTCTATTGTTGAAAGGGATTTTCAAATTTGGAAGCTTGAAATCTTCACGATACTTATTCGCAAGGTTGTGTATAGCTGTAAGCACATCATATTGTATATTACATTACATTACACCAATGGGAGCATTCAGATTACCATTTACCTTCACTGGTGTCACAAAATGATCTTCTTGCAATATCCAGAAATCCATCTATTCCGGCTTTCACAGCAAAGCACTGCTGTGTCCGCGCAACAAAAGGAACTCTTGCATGAAGTACATCCTCATCAATCACATCTCCAATTCTAACAACAACTCTCAAACTCATATTTGGAAGTAAAACCCAATATGATGAAACAAACCAACCAACCTTTTCCTTATAGACGCATATTTGTCGTTCTCACATACAGACTTGTATATATTTCTAAGAAGAAAACTGTTTGCGTCTTTCAACACCTAACACCATTTAATTTAAATTAGATATCATAAAACTTGAAAGCATACAAATGAAAACAACCTAACCTAACCTTTGAGAGAAGTGGCAAGGCATCCAGAGCTGTTTTAAGAACAATAATACTTGATATTAGAACCTGGCTCTTTCTAGCATTATCAACTTCATTACTAACTTTCTTCGGCTTGAAACAGAAGTTACAGAGGACCCTGTCTGAATTGTAAATAAAAAACAACTACATCACTTGAGTATTAATTCGTTCATTCTACAGTATGCACTAACCGGTTTCTTTTGGAAACTTTCGAAGAGCCTGTGACAGCCCAAAAAACAGTTGCTCATTGGTCATCAATTCATCCTACATAGGAGCAAGTTAATACGAAATCTTATGATCATAGTTAGTGCAAACCATTTTATCTGTTGCCTGTCAACTGAACTTTACAAAGACCACACAAGTTCCATTCCAACAGATGCCCAGTGGGTGACCATCATCAACAACTAAAACTGATCTTTAAAATATCTGTCAATTGATGAATTTCTTATTTACATACAACAGCTTAGGGTTTCTGATGGATGGGTCAGTAGAGTGCTAATGTGTACTATGGCATGGACAGTTTTGAATATCAAGACCAAATTATGATCATAAACACATAATCATGAAGAACAAGTGCAGAGAATCATAAAGAAATATTGTATTGAATAGAAATTGTGGCGACAACGAACAGACCGAATTGTTTACATATGTGTGCATATATATAGGCTTCATGTACACCGACATATCCTTTTGGTATTAGAAGGACAGTCAAGAATCCTAATTAATTTAATACCTATTTATAATCTATATTATATATTAATAACAACAGTTTAGTTTATATAATCTAATAAAAAGTAGCTATTTTTTTAAACCACTCATCCATTCACATAGAAGAGATAATTTGATTGTGGAAGTCAAAATTCTCCCAGCAGAGAGTTGGGTACATACATAAAAGAGTTGAGGTTTTCAAGGAATTTTCTTGTTGTTTAAAATAATAAAACATGATCACCTAATATTGACTTTGTGAGAAGGTCTAATGACACAAATGATCAAACAAAACTTACCAGGCAATCAAGTCGAGCCTTGATAGTTTCTGCATCTTTCAAAGGTTGCAGGAGATTGGCACGAAGAAGTCTAGTACTAGTGAATAAAACAGAACAAGTTATAAATTTCTATCTTCCTCTTGGTCTTACCAATTAATAACTAAACCATGTATGTTGTTCAAAATGAATTCCCTTTCAAAGCAGTTAGTGAAGATTCTGGTCATGGTTATACTATGTTTACAGTATCTTTTAGAGTCTAAAAATTCTAACTAGTTGAGGAAATGTTGTGATTTTCATATGACAATCAAGATAATGTAAGATCAGCATCAGCTTATCGATAACATACCCTCCAGTAGTTCTTGTTGACTTAAGAGTCTGGAATAAACTTTTCTTTTTGTTGCTTGTGCCCAAAAGTGCAGTATGCAGTGGCTCTATAATCTCTAAGTTATGAACACTATAAGCAGATAAAAGCTAATAATGTAAGATAATAATCGTGTATTGATAGTCTTCACATATGTGACTATTTCAAAATGCAATAAAAACATTGAACCTGTACCTAGTTGCATCAATACTCATATGGTCAAATGATCCATTAAAAGTCACCTGAGAATTGAATAAAGATGGAAAGCTAAAAGATGTAGAAGAGGAGTAAAGGATCATTAAAATACAATTACATTTCGACTTATGAGTATCTAAGAAAAACACTCAACCAATACTGCAGGTAACTATGACAAGCTAATATCAAACTACTTGCTAAAGAAAATGTGAGAAATAGCTAAATGGCGTACTACTAGCGAATGATTCATTATGATGATTCCTTTCTCTGCTTCAATCCTGTGTTAGGAAAATTCACATCATATAAGAACAGACCATTTATGATAGATACGTCTATGAAACCAATTATACCACTTGATAGTTGCTGCAGCAGCAGCCAAGCAGAGATAATATTGCTTGTAATAAGTATCCAAACCAAGTGCAGAAGGTTCTTTAGCAGCTAAGCTTTTTACCAGCACAGCACCCTTCAGAAATACGTTGCATAAATACTAGAATACCAATATAGGATTGAGGAATCAAATGCTACTGAATATTACCCGTGTATCATCAAAGCAACCACGAACCATAGTTACCTGCAAATGTTAGTCTTAGGATCTGATTCTGAACAGGGATTTTACACAGAATATATATATTACCTTTCGAATTGAGGAATAGAATTTATCAACCAATTCAGATACGCCAACCATACCATCAGGCGCTAGCTTATTAGGAGGGACAATAATCACTATCGGATCATAAAATTGAAGCAGTGTCTTTGTGTTTTGATATGAGCTGCTAGTTTCAATATATTCTGAGAGGTGTAGTGAAGCAGATCTCAAGTCAAAAGCAGCCATTCCAACCTGGTGATAAGATCTTCCTTTCAGCTGAGCAAATCCTCTAAACATAGCAGATAATCCAACTAGGAAATGATATTTTGTAAATCATTGCCCTAATCGATCACAGCGCAGAGTCGATTGGATATAGATTCACAGACACAAATTACAGTTAGTATTCAGAGGTAGACGATGATACCTCTTTGGCTCGATTCTCGATGAGTCCGATTACGAAGCTTGATCGCTCACCTGTGTCGTCTTCCATCTCTAGCCGAATGTTCACTTTCTGTCTGAAAAGAATGCGCGCCAACTATGTACCCTCCACATGCATTAACAGCATGTACCACGATGGATTTAAGGCTGCATTAATCATTTGTACATTTTTTTTTAACCATTTACCACCAATATATTTATTCGTCCAGTTGTGTTTGACTGTCGAGTTCAATGTTATTTTATGGTTACTTTTTCAACTTCCGTATATCAGGTAACCGAAATCAACTTTAAGCATGATATTCTATTTTCTATATTTATTAATTTACAACAGTAACAATTAATGATCTACATGATGTGTTACAGCTCAGCTCAATGTACAACGTATTTGTTTTGCTCCGAGATTTCCACGGTATTTCTTTTTCTTCAATCGATCTTCATCACACGCGTTTTGTTCCGGAGGCTTCCACCGTCTAACATTTTACATTTTTCTTTCTTCCTTTGCGACAGTACACTTTTTTCGGCTTCCGGTTCCCCTTTAACGCCATGCAGTTTAAGGAATTCTTTTGCCATCTATTGTGTCAACAGTCTCCAGACGAACAAGATATATAACACGAGGTGATTCCTTGCTCTGTTACTCTTATCGACACACACATAATTCAACTTGATGTTAGATCAAACCCTATTCTTACTTCTCTTAAATTAACCTAACCATTCTGATTTGGCTTTTGCCTCACGTGCAGGAAATCTTTTACATATTACGTGCTCATTGCTCTGATAGGTTTTGCTTATTAGTTGTTCTTTCTATTTTTCCTCACGCTTAGGTTAGGTTTGTGTTTTAGCAGAAAACCTAAAGCCTTATTCCATTTAATGAAAACCCAAACTTGTATTCCATGGTCCAATTTTCCTCATGTAATGAAAACCCAAACTTTTTATTCCATGGTTCAAAGTTTGATATATGATCAAAAATTGGGATTAGTGTATTTTTCATTCAATAATAATTTAAGATTAGTGTATTTTCATATAATAAATGTATTTTATTGACTTGAAACATATGCCAGAAATTTATCAAAACAAATCGATTTGCATCAAGAGTTTGGTTTTGTGGAAAAAATTTATTTAATCAGTAATCAACAATACTAATAAATCAAAAGAACGTTTATAGTAGAGTGACAGACAAACAGACAACAAGTTGCGTCGTCACCCCTATTGAAGAAAAAATAACCTTAATATACAATGAAAAGTTGTTTGTCTACTAAGCTTTTATGACATGTAATTTTATATATGAATTGTATGAGCTCTTTAATACAAATGTGTGACATTCGTGAATTTTTCGATGTAAACACTTTACGGTTTCGATTTAACGAGAAGTTTATGTACAAACGTGTGTAGTTATTCATTTATATTCTAGACAATATAATACAATGATACATGATATATATGTAAAGCCTATACAATACAAATAACAAAAAAAAGATGTTCATAGTTGAATAAAATTCTTAAACAAAATAAAGTGATTTTATTTTAACAAAATTAACTTTATAGAATTTCTTCTTTTAAATCACATTTGTGTCCCATATTGCTCCGTGTGACATTTTCAAGCCCTCTCATTTATTTAAAAATACAACTTGTGTCCCACATTGCTCCAGAGAAAAATTCTTAAGCTCTTCCTTCCTTATAAATAGAACCCATTGGGTGATAGGTTTCTCTTGCTCATTTCCCACTCTTGGAAGTTCAAGCTCAATAACATCATTCTCCCTAGTATTGAAGTTTTGAGAGTTTTATGTACAATTTAATTTGCTTTCTTCATTTATTTTCAGTTCTTGTTTTAAGTTCAATCCATCTTAGGTATTCAAATCGATTACTTGTTCACTTACTTTTGTTAAACAAAGATTTTATTTTTGCATTCTTTTTCAAAACACATTTTGTTTCTAGACCAATGTTCATCTAAGTATATGGGTATGAAAACGAACTCAAATGACTTGGTCCCAAAGACCAAATATGAAGTTTTATGTCTTAGCTTTATGTTATAACTTGAATGACTTCATTTGGAGTTCATTTGCTATGTCAAACCCACAAAACAAACCCGAAGGGTTAAGCTGTCATTTTGACAGTAAATATGGGTGTACTTGCAGGTGGCATAACTCCATGGAAACTTAATCACAACAATTCATTCTTGTTTCATTTTAAACCTTTATGTGTTATCTTTCTGTTTCAACTTGAATCACTCAATTTGGAGTTCATTTGCTAGGTCAAACCCACCAAACAAACCCGAATGGTTAAACTGTCCTTTTGACAGCATAAATGGTGTACTTGCAAGTGGCATAACTCAGTGTATAATTTACCAAATGTGTTCATTCTTGATTCCTTTTAAACCTTTATGTCTTATATTTCGTTTTCAATTGGAACCACATGATTTGGATGTCATTTGCTATGTCTAACCTGTTTTCTAAGCCCGAAGGGCAAATATGTCCATTTGGCAGCAAATATAGGCTCATTTGCATATGACATCATTTCTTGTGTATTTATCCAAAATGCTTAATTCTTGACTTTATGTAAAGCACAAGATGTTATCTACAAGACCTAGTTGGACTTGTATTATTTGGAATAGTCCATAATATACTATGAATATTTTCTCCACGACTGTCAAAACTGTTACTGTTTTGACAGCAGTGTGTTCTCTAATTTTTATAGACAATTTACATGCCTAAAAATTATAAAAAAATCATTTGTATGAACCTAACACATAGAAGTACCTCCTTTCCAATTTTCGTGACTTGAGGCTTCTGTTTGGTCCTTCAAATAATTGATAAACACACGACAAAAATCTGTCCGAATCTATTTGAAGACTAGTTAATACCTAAAATACCCTTTTGACATAAAAATCTCATAATTCACATGGATTGAACTTAGGACACCTAAAGTAAGTCCAAAACAGTAAATAAATGTACACTTGACCCTTAGGTTGATTGGGGTGCTTATATTACGTGTTGGTGTTTACTTGGACTATTTACTTATTACATACTTTCACCTATTTGCAATGTGAGTTTACAACTCCCCCCTTTGTTTTATTTTGTTTTATAACTCGGGGCTGGAACATACATCATACATTTACGTTTTACAATTGTGAACATTTGAGAATTTTTGACTTGTACTTAATGTCCAAACTCATATATGAACTATGGAGTATTGATCATTAACTAGACATTTAGCCACGTAGTGTGGTGATAGATCTATCGACCTTACCAAGCCACCTATACCTTTTGGGTGACCACACTTACGCATACATACATTTTAGACATAGTTGAAAGACTATGTGCTACAGATACATTTTAGACATAGTTGAAAGACTATGTGCTACAGATACATTTTAGACATAGTTGAGACCATGTGCTACAGATACATTTTAGACATAGTTGAGACTATGTGCTACAGATACATTTTAGACATAGTTGAGACTATGTGCTACAGATACA
>WOUH02000036.1:83162-93192 GCA_009936405.2 Stevia rebaudiana
TGTATCGATTGATTTCAATTTGGGAATTTTGATCAATTTAGACGTGATTTTGAACAAATTAAAGCAGAATGTTCTCAGTCACCACAATTATATTAAATAAGTGATAGTAGAAAAGTGGGAAAAAGTGGGACGGTTGCCAGTGAAATGGGGAAAAGTGGAAAAGCTGATATGCCGCTGATGTGACACTAGGAAAAAATAGGGAAATCTGGGAGGACTCCTTGTGCTGTTAAGGAGATAAAGGAAGATGACAAATGGTAAAGAAACGTGGCAACAAAAGAAGAGCTAACAGTACCACGTGAACACCATGAAATTATCTAAATACCCAAGTTACTGTATAGAAAGGACAAACTTGGAAATCTACATCGTTTGTTTTTAAATACATAGGGTAATGAACTAATGATAGATGATGTATTTGTATATGGGGCAATTACATATATTAATGATATTTACATAATTAAAACACAAAAGAAAATAAAAAACCATAAATAAACATAGTTAACATATATAAATAAACGAACCTAACTCAATGGTTCATGAACATAAATAAACGAACAATAAATTTATTCAATAATCAAAACAATACAAGAGAAAAATAGACAATGATTGTGCCAAATGAGAAGAACAATGATATTACAAAGTGGGTTTAAGCCTAGAATAAAGAACTTGTGTGACTATATGGTTGCTGGTTTGTGATGATTCTTTAAATCCGATGCATTCATAAGCATATATGCAATCAAAGCAACGTTCTTTTTACTAGCCCTTGAAGGAGTGTATGATATATGAAGATGCAAGCATAGGTGCTACAATCTTACAAAGTATGGGAGCCCATATAATTTTTAAGAAAGATCAAACAAGCCCAAAAACCCATCTAAAAACCAAAGATCAAAATTAAACTATACAAATTTGAGATTTTGGACATAAATTGAATAATTTCAACATGAACAAAACACAAAGTTTATGTTCGTTCTCTATCCTTTTTCATTTATCAAATAACTGAACATAAATGAATTAAGAACAATTCATGAATTATTTGGCTGTTTTAAAACTGTATACTGTAATTAATTCGAATTAAGGTTGGAAAATGGAAATTAAAGTATAAAATATATAGGTTTTTCAAATTTCTATTAATATAACTAATTATAAGAGTCAAGACAAATATAAATATGCACATATATATGATGCAAGGTCACATAAGCGTGTTTTCTCGTGTCCACCCACACACAAATATCAGTTGGTCGTGCGGTTGACCTCTATTCAAGCGGATGAAAGTTCACGGATGCCTCATGTTAGCAGAAATCTATCCGTTTAAAAAACATCATACATAGAACTATCTCTAACCACATATTTATTGCATGTTGTGGCATTTGGTATACAATTGTGAGTTCATAAGCATGTTTCCGTCTTAGCCATGCAAGATAGGAAAATAACATCAAAATATTACATCCTACGATAATAGGCGATTAAGATAAATTAAGATGCATGCAAAAGACTGATCAAACCTGCAAATTTCCAAAATTTGAGAAGGCCATTCTAGTGAAGATAGTAGTCATCGAGGCCACTTTGTGAAGCTAAAGTTCTCCACTAGCACAATTTCGTAAGCCGTTGCACGGTCACGGTTTATATAAGCTCTTGACTGAATTGGTCTAGCAATCAGTATAATGTTCCACCGCGGTCCCAACCGTTGCTATGAACAACTGATCTCCTTCACATGAACCAGAAGACGCCAATTTGTTGGGTTCACCATTTTTTTTGTTTGAAAAATATAGAAGAGATTTAGATGTTAGAGTTGAGAATGTGCTAGCAAAAATAAGTGAGGTTGTGGGATTATATATAGGATTTTATTTTTTTTTTCTATTTTTTATGCTTCAACAGTCGTTTTGTCCAATTGACCAAACACCCAGCGTTCGAATCATTAAATGCCACAACCCTCCATGCCCGTTGCTGCCTCCACGCCGAGCGCTCCCCACACCCCTTCACGCCCCCATGTTTTGGTGTTCCGGGTGTCCACATCCCCATCCCCATCTCCTTCACGCCCCACTACACAAGGTCTTAAAAGATTGAGATATTCGGCATCAAAGAACTGGTCTGTGGTCACATAGAAGTTGCATTTATGAATACATTGATAGGACTTGATTGGTGATACGAGAGAATTTGGGCAAGCGGCTACACATGAAATGATGATGTTGAATTTAAGCACGTGTTTAATAGAAAAATTGAATATGTGACCATTTTATCGTATAAATCTTGACTATAGGCATAATTAAATAGTGAAAATATTGTGTATGCATATCACACCGCAAAAGAAAATTCTAATTTGATAATTTATCTTTCATTAGTCTACTTAAACTTTCTAAGAACATGAGCAACCTACTTTCTGACAGTTTTTCTACTAATGAATTAAAAGTATTTACATACTGCCACTTGATATAAAACTGTCTGTAACACTAAACTCATCCTTACCATATGCATCATAGTCAGCATGTCACATCAGCTTTCCACCCATTCTTCCCACAAACACATTCTACCTCCCAACACTTTTTTCCTACATACATCCTATTTATTTCTACATCACCATTTCTTTTTTATATATGTTTACTAAATATCATACTTTTAACTAAAAAATATATTAAATAAATAAAACTAAAGCGTAAATAATTAAATAAAAATAAGACGTAATTAGTTAAATAAAAATAAAAATAAATAACCAAATTGCATTACATTAAAAATTAAATAACACAACTTAAAACTAAAATTCACACAACTTAAGATTAAAAACAAAACCACACAACCTAAGATTAAAATTAAAACCACACAACCTAATTTTAAAGAACAACACACTAAAAATTATGCCGTAGATGTTCGATTTTCCTTAATGTACCAAAGGTGTTCCACCAAATGCTTATGTATTCATCACATTGGTCAGCTGAAGTACCATATGCCAACTAACGAATGGCACTTGTACATTTTTGATTTGGTGAAAGACCCTTTCGACCCGCAACATCATATCTTTGTGTAAAATATTTATAATGTTCACATTTACCTTCTTGGGAGATGTCTTCAACAATGCGATTAAAGAGGCGTATGCTCATCCTGAACCGTCTTCTAAAGAAACTTTCATCGTATACCGGAATTGGAGCAAAGTAATCATTCCACAGACGTCGGTCTCCATCCTTCCGACCTCTATTTATTTCTTTGCGTTTCTTCTTTGGTTTGGACGAGCTTGATGCCTCTTCTTCACGATCAAGCTCAAACAACCGCATTGCAAGATCTTCCACATCATCGGCAATCAATGTTTGAAACTGTTGTATCAACATGGTCGGAATATTTATCGGCAATCGCTCATCATCGGAGCTCATCTTGAATTGTATGAAAGGATGAAATGCAGGTATGAGTATAAAATGGATGAAATGTGTGAAATGAATGTGATATGTAGTGGTATTTATATGTAAATGTTAAAAACTAGCCGTTAGGAAAATGACAAAAAAATATTAAATTATATTTGTGGGGTCATCTATAACGGTTATATTTTTGTAACCACTATATTTTGTAACAACTATATTTTTGTAACAGCTATATTTTGTAATAGCTATATTTTGTTACAGTTATATTTTGTAACGGCTATATTTTGTAACGGCTATATTGAATCACCTTATATACACAAATATGAGAATTTATTTTCACTCCCACAATTTCACAAATCTGAATATGTCAAACCGAAACAACAATATCTTCTCAGTTCCAAAACCACCTCCAACAAATGTACCAGAACCCCCTCCTGTGTCTGTCTGAACCTATTCAACCTCCGCAACCCCCGTCACCGGTAAACATCCCTGAAAATGAAGAAGATGATGATGTTTTCTGGAACTATGTCTTTGACAGTTTTGATCTAGTAAATCAACTGGTACAGGAACCACCTGAAGATTATTACCTTCCTGAAGATGACTACCCACTAGAAGACAATGGCGAAGAACCTCTGGAAGAAGAACCGCCGGAGGAGGAAGAACCACCAGAAGATCATTACGTTCCCTTCCACGACCCATGGGAAGACGAGCACAGTACTGACTGGACTGCTCTTTTGATTCAATTTTTAACGATTAATGTGGTTTAGTTTTTTCTAAGGTTTAAGTTGTTTAGTTTTATTTAAGTTTAATCATGTTTAAGTAAGTGTTAGTTTTATTTACAATTATGTATTTAGAATTATGCTTAGTTTTATAAGTTTTAGTTTTATTTAGGTTTAATCATATTTTTAACTAACAAATATATTAAATTAATAAAACTAAATTATGCTTAGTTTTATAAACTATATAAGATTTAAATACTTATAAATTTAACTAAATTTAAACTTAATTAACATTTAAATAAAAAAATAGAAAAAAAAGGATTAACATAGGGTTTTTTAATTAAAAAAATTATTTTAATGGGGTGGGACCCACTTCTACCCTCTACGTACGATCACGTCCTGACGTGCGTTCTCCGACGTACAGCTCCCCTCCGATTTTCTCCATCGTGTCCCTCTGGCGAGCTCTTGCCACCTCGGCGACGTGCGGCCCTACGGACGCCACGTTGCAACCAGTCTAACAATGAAAAAAACATTATAAGACACGTTAGTGTCTATTATGATAATAAAGAGCTAATGGAGTAAAAATAAATTGACAAAATAAGGACATTAATGTCTTTTTTTTAACAGCAAATTTATTCCATCAAAATCACCACTTGTTTCTTTCTGATCGATAATCTGTGCCATATGAGTGATTGAAACAGTTTTTGTTGCATTTTTGTAGTCTTACTGTCGTCGATAATAATGTAAAGAACATGTCAGGGGTGGAGGTATGTGAAAGGCTAATGACGTTAGGTGTCGCCGTTAATTTGGTGACGTACCTGACCGGTACTATGCATTTAGGAAATGCTCACGCCGCCAACGACGTCACTAACTTTATGGGTACCTCTTTCATGCTATGTCTCTTTGGCGGTTTTGTTGCCGACACCTTTCTCGGCCGGTACCTTACCATTGAAATTTATACGACGGTTGAAGCAACTGTCAGTAATTTTCTCTTCTTTACTTAGAAGGATTATTAAATTCATATATGTTAGTTTAGAATATTATATATTACGGCTGATATTCAATGTGAATATTATGCAATTTTTATGTTTATCAGGGTGTGACAATCTCAACCGTCATTCCACGTTTACAACCGCCGCCAAAATGCACCTCTTGCGTTCCGGCCACCGATGTCCAACTATACCTCGCTAACCGCTCTCGGAACCGGTCCAATGTATCTGGTTTCGGGTCGGATCAATTTGACGAATCCGACAAAGCCCAAATGACCACATTTTTTAACTGTTGTTTTTCTTCATAAGTATTAGCAGCGGGTGCGTGTTCAATCGGGTTGGGGTTGGTGATTTTCTTGTCGGGTACGAGAACGTACCAAGCTGGTGGGTAGTCCGTTAACCCAAATAGCTTCGGTTTTCATGGCCGCGTGGAGGGAAAGACAGATTGAGCTACCGTCGGACCCTTTTTTGCCAAAGCAGAAGTTGCATCGCGGTCAGTGAGTTTATTTTCTTCTTAATAAATGGGGTAACTTTTGAATCTGAATCTTGGAAATGTAAGATTATAGAAAACTGATTGATTCATAGATTACAATATATGAAGTTAACAAACAGAGATACCATAGAAACCTAACATGTCTCGTGGGGAACACAAATCTTCCCTCAAATTGATAATATATTTACATTATTTGTTCTGGGCTCTTTTATTTCCTTTATTTATTATCCATATAAGATAAGATTAATAAACAAGCTGCTTTTTGTTTTTTTACATGATCTTTCATCAAAATTTAAAAACCTAACAGCGCATCATCATCTGTTGCTGTTGCTGTTGCTGTTGCTACTGGATTCATTCACCAATTCGCCAAATATATTTGGGCAACCATCCCAGCTACCATGTTCTCGTTGCTCCCAGTATCCGCCTACATAACGGTAGGTACCATTTTCACCATCCTTCTCAAACCATCGCGGTTTCCATCCGTTTTCTTGTAATTTTCTTGACTGCAAGAAACAAAAGGTTGGTTATGCAATTAGGTTGATATATTATTAATTATCTATCAATTTGAAGAATTATTAGTACCATTCTCTGCCTGGTCTCGAGGCGTTGCTTTTCAGCGTTTGCCATGTCATATTCCCCATTCTCCAGATGCCGTTGGTCTGGCCTCAGTCTTGAATCGGTAGGTGGAAGCTTCTCCTGCCCAGCCAACAATATATAATTAAAGGTAAAACGAATAAATATATAATACTTGAATGAATAGTACGGAGTACCTGCAATCCCGGGGTTAACTCGTTGAATGTGATAGCAAAAGACGTTAGATTGTATCGAGTGAGATTGGGGGGAGGCAGTGTCCTTTGCCATAACAGATTTGGCTTCTTCACTCCATCTGTAGTTATGGTGTAATAGATGCTGTCATCCCACTTCCCGAATAGTGTTGCGTGTTTCTTACCACTTGTATTATCTTCAACAAACCCGTCTACCTGTCGTGGATTTCTTTCAAGAATAGACTGCTGTTTGAACTTGAGTTTGCATGAGTATTCTCGGTTACCACGTATATGCATCATACCATGATGATCGCAATAAACTTTACCCAAAATAAGGTTATAAATGCTGGTTGTCACCTGAAAAATACCAAACTTAATTATTTATATAATACAAGATAGACAACACGAGACAAGCAAAGCAAAGCGAAGCAAAGCAGTAGTACCTTGCTCCACTGGAAAACCTCACCATCGTCGAATTCTAATGTAAGAACACCAACAGGGTCAAGCTGAATGGATCGTCCCCAAAATTTTGTCCTGATGTTGCTATCTCCCCAGAATTTCCATCCTTTGCCTTGAGAGTGACAAGCTATTATTGTCGGATGGTGACTCACCTTCTCGGAAAAGAAACGGAGTCCTTTCTCGGCAGAATAATCAGCTTCATACGTTTCCCCTAACAAAGGGTTGAACGGTTTGCAGTGTCGTCCTTCTGAAGAGGCATATCCAGAAACCGCAAAAGCAGCTACATTTAATATTCTTTGGAGACTGTTTCCCTGGTGATTATAAGCTCGGTCCAAAAGGTACGAGTACTCGAGGTCCTCAAAACACTTTTGTAAAGATGATATGGGCTCGTTGAAATAAACAGGAAGACAGACTCGCGTCAGATCCTTTCCGACATTGTCTTTAATCAGAGACCATAGACTCACCCCCTTCTCTTTCTCGACTGGATCTGGAAGCTTCTTTCTCCTTTCCATTTCAGAAAAACAATCAAAGAACTCCACCTCTTCATCAGATGAAGATGAACTCCTCCTCCACTCTATAATATTAATAAAAAAAAAGCTAGGATGAAAAACATATATATCATAACATAATTTATTTAAGTCATACCACTATATTTTTGATACTCGCCTCCAGAAGCTTCCACTTCAATATTAGCCGCCTGAAAAACATCCATTGACAATACAATTTGAAGTTTGAAGATTTATTACTATTTAACTCGACCAAATTCACTATAAGCAACAAAACATACCTCCACCAAATTCGAACGAATTTTAATTTTTCCTTGTATGTCAGCAAACTCTGAGCGCATGATCTGCTCGCAGTCGTTGACAAGTACCTCACTCATTCCTTCTTCAAGTAGGCGTTTCTTTAATCTTTCAGTTGACAATGATATGTCAACAATAGATGGATGATTCAATTGTCTTAAACTAAATAGATTTTTGGTTGAACCCAAAGCTTCAATCCAAGCAACCCGATCTTTCTTGGAACTTGTTCTCAGATGAAGTGTCTTTGTAGCTGTAAATATATAAAATCTTCTATCGTCTGATCTGCTCTCTCGAAATGATGACACCTGCCCAAATAAATACTATTTTTCTTTTATCTTTCCTCTGCAAACAAATCTTAATTATATAATTTTCGAAATCAAAACCTACTATACAAATTACTTGCTGCAAGTAACAAAACTTTTTAATATATGACTCAGATTTATAATTAACTTTTCTGAATTGCAGAGCAATTACCACATTTGAATTTAGAATCAAATTCTCCCCAGTTACAGGTCAAGATAACCTAGAGAAAAGGATGACATGAACAATTAAACAGGTATTTATCACATTTTACTGTATAATTAATGTAAGCATGAATCAATACACGCAAAAACTCAGCAATAGCTGTACAAAGTCTCACCCAGATTTAAATAAACGGAATTAGGAACAAAATAGTGTGCAGTATTGGTAGTGACCACAAAATAGAGATATGACCCACGATAACAATATACGGAATTGATATCTACATATACCAAATTCAATAAATACTGTATATGTATATTTATCATTGAGTGGTCAATTGGGGCTGAGCTCAGATATCAAGATATGCACGAAAAAGATGTGTAATCGGAGTCAACTTTTTGCTTGCTGTTAAAAGGAAAAAGTGTAAAGAGTTACGGAATCATGAATCGTCTTCGTTTTAATTACCTTGAGGTGAACTATTCCAACAATTTTCTGATGCTTATGACGCCTACTACTACCGCAACCTTTAATTCTACCATAAGATACATCGCCGATGAACCTAACGTCATCTCCTGCGGATAGTGTCTCTGGTTGAAGGACCTTCGAGTACGAAAACATTCCGTTGCGTAAAAAAAACCATCTCGATTTCCATCCTTTGCCGTAATTTGTCCATTTGTACAACACTCCGGCGAAGCTTCTGCAACCGGAGCTGGACTCAGATCCAGATGACGCCCATCCGACGGCATTGACGTCGGATCTCATTTCCAACGCCGAACACGTCCTTCTCAATTCCGGTGACTGACTGTCCACCGGTATGCAACACAACGGATGCAGTTCGTTTACTCGCATTTCGTGAGTAAAATCCAACTCCTCTCTGATCAAACAAACGCCTGCATACATAATCATAAACTGTTGGTGATCGCATGTCGAATATATACAACAAAATTTGAAGTAATGATAGATATGCATACGAGATCGCAGTTGGACCCAAGAAATTGGAAGAGGAGATATAATTGGAAACAAAATAAGAAGAAAGTTGAGTTGAGTCTTTGGATTTATTTCTAAAATATTAAGTTTTGATTTCTGAATGGATATTTATACACAGCTGGAGCTGGTAATCTAATTATTATATAGGAGCCTAACATTTCTTATATAGAGGTAGATTAAAACTTGTGTATTAAATGAGATTACATAACCAACACTTAAATTTTTTTATTAAATCATTACATATACATATTAAGTTACTACGTGTCAAACACTCAAAAAAATTAATGTTTGACACGTTTATAACTATAAATTATGCTTTAAGATTTTAAAATGATTTAATAAAAACTTTTTAAATATAAACTTCTTAAATTTAGTTGATAATTATACAAATTACATAAACGTCAAATGAAAATTTAAACAGAGTAAGCGTGGTTTTCCTCTTTAAAATTTGCAAGAGACGAAAGCTGTTAAGACTTGAAACGTTAGGAATGGAAATGTTTAAAACTTGAAACGTTAGGGATGAAAACTGTTAAGACTTGAAATGTTAGGGACGAAAACAGTTAAGACTTTAAATGTTAGGGAAATAAAAGTTTAAGACTTGAAACATTAGAGACGAAAATTGTTAAGACATGGACTAGAAATTTCTATTCAACAGAGATCTCTTAAAAACAGATTTCAATCCACCCAGGTGAACTTAGGGATGGCAATGGATCGGATATGGGACGGGTTTGGGTAATCCCAACTCCATACCCGATTAGAAAAATCTATCCCAAACCCGTCACAAGCCCGTCGGGTTTCTATCGGATACTTACCCGCCACATATCGGAGATACCTGCGTGTTTTGGGTATACCCCTTAATTTACTATAAATAACCATTGGGTATCTTTGGTCAAACCCGCAAGGTATTTATCGAGTAATTATTAATCAAAATATACTTGTTCCAACAAAATATGCTTAAAGTTTAACAAAATAAAACATACACAGTTTCATAAAATACCAAAACAAAGAAAAAA